>CAUYRH010099990.1:0-33552 GCA_963574655.1 Perodicticus potto | reverse complement strand
CCTCAAGCTGTCACCCTGGATAGAGTGCTGTGGCATCACAGCTCACAGCAACCTCCAATTCCTGGGCTCAAGCGAGTCTCTTGCCTCTGCCTCCCAAGTAGCTGGGACTACAGGTGCTCGCCACAACGCCCGGCCATTTTTTGGTTGCAACCGTCATTGTTGTTTGGCAGGCCCGGGCTGGATTCGAACACGCCAGCTCAGGTGTATGTGGCTGGCGCCTTAGCCCGTTGAGCCACAGACGCTGAGCCTGCCAGCTAATTTTTCATAGAGACAAGGTCTCACTCTTGCTCAGGCTGGTCGCAGAACTCCTGAGCTCAAGCACCTCTGCCTCCCAGAGTGCTAGGATTACAGGCATGAGCCACCAGGCCCAGCAACACATGTGATTTTATATATAAAGTGTATCAAAGAATAAGATATGATTTTAATAAGAAAAATCACAAAGGAAGCATAAAATATGTTCTTTTTTTAAATTTTAGATAGAGTCTCATCTTGTTGCCCTCGGTAGAGTGCCATGGCATCACAGCTCACAGCAACCTCAAACCCTTGAGCTTAAGCGATTCTCTGGCCTCAGCATCCCAGTAGCTGGGACTACGGGTGCCTGCTACAACGCCCAGCTATTTATTTTTTTTTGTTGTGTTGCAGTTGTCGTTGTTTGGCAGGCCCAGGCTGGGTTCGAACCCACCAGCCTCAGTGTATGTGGCTGGCACCCTAGTTGCTGAGCTATAAGTGCCCAGCCCATAAAACGTGTTCTAATTAAATGTATATGTAATTTTGTCTAACCAAGAAGTTATTGGTTGATTCAAAATACAGGTTTGAAAAAAGTGACAATAAGATGGAAATTGACGAGTGAATAAAAAAAAGATGTGGAAAGGCAGTGAATATATGTAGAAATATGTTTTCTAGCCCATGGTTTAGTGAGTAGGATGCCAGCCACATACGCTGAGGCTGGCAGGTTCAAGCCCGGTCCGGTACTGGCCTGCTAAACAACAATGACAACTGTAACAAAAAAGTAGCTCCCAGCTACTTGGGAGGCTGAGGCAAGAGAATCGCTTAAGCCCAGGAATTTGAAGTTGCTGTGAGCTGTGACGCTATGACGCTCTACCTAGGGTGACATAGCAAGACTCTGTCTCAAAAAATCAAAAATAAAAATAAAAATAAAAATAAGTAAGGATTGCTTTCCTTTCTTCCTTCCTTTCTTTTTCTTTCCTTTTTTTTTTGACAGAATCTCACTTTGTTGCTAGGCTAGAGTGCTGTGGCATTAGCCTAGCTGACAACAATCTCTTGGGCTTAAGCAATCCTCCTGCCTTAGCCTCCTTAGTAGCTGGGACTATAGGCACCCACCACAATAACTTGCTAATAGTAGAGATGGGTCTTAGTCTTGCTCAGGCTGGTCATAAACCCCTGAGCTAAAGGAAGTCATCCTGCCTTGGCCTCCCAGAGGACTAGGATTACAAGTGTGAGCCACTGCACCTGGCCAACAAAATTTTCTTGATATATCTATATATACACTCTTCATGGAATTACATGACCTGTTTTCCTTTAAGTTAAAAATTGTACTACACACACACACACACACACAAAAAGTGTTGGGCAGTGCCTGTGGCTCAGGCAGTAGGGCGCTGGCCCCATATACGGAGGGTGGCAGGTTCGAACCCGGCCCCGGCCAAACTGAAACAGACAAACAAAAAAAAGTGAGACCCTGCCTCTATTAAAAATAGAAAAAAGTGGGCGGCGCCTGTGGCTCAGTGAGTAGGGCGCCAGCCCCATATACTGAAGGTGGTGGGTTCAAACACAGCCCCAGTTGAACTGCAACAAAAAAATAGCTGGACATTGTGGCGGGCGCCTCTAGTCCCAGCTACTTGGGAGGCTGAGGCAAGAGAATCGCCTAAGCCCAGGAGTTGGAGGTTGCTGTGATCAGTGTGATGCCACAGCACTCTACCAAGGACGATAAAGTGAGACTCTGTCTACAAAAACAAAAATAAGTAAAAAAAAAAAAATAGAAAAATATTAGCTGGGTGTGGTGACACATGCCTGTAGTCCCAGCTACTTGGGACGCTGAAGCAGGCGGATTACTTGAACTCAGGACTCTAGCCTAAGCAATAAAGTGAAATTCTGTCTAAATGAATAAATAAATAAATTTATAAATAAATATTACACGACAGAAGGTTTTTATTTTACCTTTTCCATAACTGGGAAACTAAACTTTAAATGGGTCAGTCAAGGTTTACACCCATATAACTTCCTACATTGCCTTTAGAATCCTTTGACAACTATCACTCTTGATTAAACTTGTGATTCTCTTTGAACAAATGTTTTAAGCCTTTGGTATTTGACAAAACTTCCAAAATCAAAATTCTAAATTCAGTCTTTGGCCCCAAACTAGCTTTTCAAAATATTAGGACCACTGAAAGTCTAAGAGAGACAGACATATTTGATATGTTAGGCTTATTTGATATGTTAAAACTTATTTGATATGTAAAAACCGCAGGAAAGGGCGCTGCCTGTGACTCAGGGAGTAGGGCGCCGGCCCCATATACTGAGGGTGGCCGGTGGGAACCCGACCCAGGCCAAACTGCAACAAAAAAATAGCTGGGTGTTGTGGCGGGTGCCTGTAGTCCCAGCTACTTGGGAGGCTGAGGCAAGAGAATTGCCTAAGCCCAAGAGTTGGAGGTTGCTGTGAGCTATGACACCACAGCACTCTACCAAGGGTGACAAAGTGAGACTCTGTCTCAAAAGCAAAACAAAACAAAACAAATCAAACAAAAAACAACTGCACAGGAAACATTGTCAAATATGAAATGATGTTAACTTTCTTTGAACTATGTTTGTATATACATGTTATTAATATATGTTCCAATATTGTAAAATATTGATAATCTTTGTGTATGTTATCAGTCATAATTCTGATTATTATGTTGAATTGTTATATGCCACAAAAAACCAACTTTGTTAATTGTCTTTTTATCCATAGCTATTATTATAAGACTTTTGTCATCTATAGACAATTGTTATTTTATTTTGATTTATCTCAGAAAGTAGGCTTTTTTAAACTGGCTAAGTCCAAAATTAGTCCTTCAAGGAAAGTCATGGAAAGGACTGATAGTTTCTTTGAATACAGATTTCCGATAGCTTTGGATATTATATACCATTGGGCTAAAATGAAACAAACTTCCAGGGCTTTAATTAGAAAACTAAAATGTCCATGAGTATTGCTAACTCAACCTCAAATAGAGCAGAAATTAATTACATGGGACTGAACTAATTTTTATGACTTTTTGTTTGAAACATTGCTGATTCTTTCTGTGTTTTTTTCCCCAGAAATCAAGAAAACACTTTTCCATCTTTTGAGCTATGTATAGGTTACAGCACAGTGTATGTTTGTAAGCAAAATTTGAAGCATTTATCTCTCTACTTGATTTCTCCAGAATTTGAAAACTGGTTGTAAGTATTCTTAATTTATGGCAATATGGTTATTTGCATAAGTTCAATAAGAATCTGTTTTCTTCTACAGAACACAATGAAAGGCACTGTTTATTTTATCAAGGCTTTGACTGGCTTATTTTCAGAGGTGTCCAGACTGTGTTAAGGAATTAAGGTTGACTTTCTAAGGCCAGTAAAAAGCACTTTGGAGACACTGGCCTGATACCCTGTTATTACACAATCAATAACATTTCCTGATCTGTGGTGAATAAAGAATGTCACTTCTGACAGGTCCCAGAATCTCAAGTTATTTTGGGATGTTAAGAAAAAAGGAACTTACCCAACGCATACAAGTATCTGATGGCACAGATGATATCTTGGGCTTGACTTGAGAGGTTTTCAAGTCTAATCTGACATTCCTTATGAAAATTCCAGCAAAGCCAATTTTAAATGAAAAAAAAAAAAAGAAAAGCCTTTAAGACTAATTATTCTTACTACACGTTATGCAAATAATCAGGTCAAACAGAATGAAAGTAAAGTTTATTTTGGCCAGTAAACTGACCCTACTATGATTTGTCTTTAATAAAATGGGAAACTAGGCTCCGCACCCGTAGCACAGTGGTTACAGTGCCAGCCACATACACCGGAGATGGCAGGTTTGAACCCAGCCTGGGCCAGCTAAACAACTGCAACCAAAAAATAGCTGGGCATTGTGGCGGGCACCTGTAGTCCCAGCTACTTGGGAGGCGGAGGCAGGAGAATTGCTTGAGCCTAGGAGTTGGAGGCTGCTGTGAGCTGTGATGCCACAGCATTCTACCCAGGGTGACAGCGTGAGGCTCTGTCTCAAAAAAAAAAAAAAAGAAAGAAAGAAAGAAAGAAAAGAAAAAAGAAAAACTATGAGGCCAGAGTGCTGTGTGGATTGTTTGAGCTCATGAGTTTGAGACCAGCCTGAGCAGAAGTGAGACCTCGTCTCTAAAAATAGCCAGGTGTTATGGCAGGTACCTGTTGTCCCAGCTATTTGGGAGGCAGAGGCAAGCCTAAGAGTGGGAGGTTGCTGTGAGCAGTGACGCCATTGTACTCTACCAAGGGTGACAAAGTGAGACTCTGTGTCAAGGGAAAAAACAAACAAAAAAAAAACTATGGTTCACCTGCATTAGATTCTAGTCTTTTCTGCAAACCAGCTCATAAAATAAGACATAGCTATTTATTTATTTATTTATTTATTTATTTATTTATTTATTTATTTATTTATTTATTTTTTGAGACAGAGTTTCAAGCTGTTGCCCTGGGTAGAGTGCCATGGCATCATAACTCACAGCAACCTCCAACTCTTGGACTCAAGCAATCCTCTTGCCTCAGTTTTTCTATTTTTAATAAATACAGGGTCTTGCTCTTGCTCAGGCTGATCTAGAACTCGAGAACTCAAGCAATCCACCTGCCTCAGCCTCCCAGAGTGCTAAGATTACAGGCGTGAGCCAACGTGCCTGGCCAACATAGCTATTTAATTAAACTGATCTGTTCACAGGACTAAGAGACTGGCCCCAAAATATAAAATAATATATTCAGATTTGCTCCAGTTTGGGGGACATTTCCTGCTTCTTAGTTCTAAAGTAACATCTTAGGTTTTAATATGTAAAGCCTTTTTATTTCAAAGGGGGGACTGAAAAAATTAGAAGAAATATTCACCCCCAAATGCATTCCTTTGACATATTTTGAGAAGGCTGCCACAGAAATAACATGGCAAAGCTTACTGGAAATGCTAGTCCCTATCTATAGAGTATATTGCCAAAGGAGATGTGATTAGAAATACATCTGCGACCCCAACACTGGTTGTAGAAGAAACTGCAAAAGCCTTAGGGATCAATAAAGATCACCCAACTTGCTAGCCCGGGTACTCCTTGACAATCAGGCAGTGCTAGATTTCCTGTTTTAAGAAGAGGGGTCTGTATAGTATCACATGCTACTTGCTGTACTTCAGAAGTTAAAACCCGAATAAAGCACCAGGGCTAGTGGGTTCAAACCCAGCCTGGATCTGCTAAACAACGACAACAATGACAAAAAAGCCAGGCATCATGGTGGGCACATGTAATCCCAGCTACCTGGGAGGCTGAGGCAAGAGAATCACTTAAGCCCAAGAGTTGGAGGTTGCTGTGAGCTGTGATGTCATTGCACTCTACAGAGGGTGACAAAAAAAAAAAAAAATAGAAAAGTAGAAAAAATTCTCAACAATCTGTGTCTACCAGTAGGCTTTACCAATGAACCCACATCCAACTAATTTTCAGGAATATTAATTTTGGTTGCCCAGAACTTCATATCAGGTCTACAGGGGCTCTTAAAGCTGGATATTATCTATCCTGTAGTCCACTGTCCAGTTAATACTATGCTAAGACTGTAAATAAGAATAATGATGTTCTCATCAGGCAGACCTTAGACTTGAAACCCAACACATGTGGATATTTGCAGGTAACTGCCAAATGGTTTCATTCTCTCTCTCTTTTTTTTTAGACAGAGTCTCACTATATCGCCTTCGGTAGAGTACTGGGGCGTCACAACTTGCAGCAACCTCTTGGGCTTAAGTGCTGCGGCGGCACAACTTGCAGCAACTCTTGGGCTTAAGTGATTCTCTTGCCTCAGCCTCCCAAGTAGCTGGGACTACAGGTGCCCACCACAAAGCCCGGCTATTTTTTGTTGCAGTTGTTATTGTTGTTTGGCAAGCTTGGGCTGGGTTCGAACCCACCAGCTCTGGTGTATATGGCTAGCCACTGAGCTACAGGCACTGAGCCTGGTTTCATTCTCTTTTACCCTGGGCACAATTCTGACTGTACCCCATGCAGCCTGAAGAAGCCAGAGTGGTTGTCAGCCCTTTCCCTTCTTATTTGCACACACCTCAGGATTGAGGTGGGTAAAAGCCCATGGGGGAATTGAAACTGCCCTTATAGGGTGGCGCCTGTGGCTTAGTCAGTAAGGTGCTGGCCCCATATACTGAGGGTGGTGGGTTCAAACCCAGCCCCAGCTGAACTGCAACAAAAAAATAGCTGGGCATTGTGGCGGGCGCTTGTGGTCCCAGCTACTCGGTAGACTGAGGCAAGAGAATCGTCTAAGCCCAGGAGTGGGAGGTTGCTATGACCTGTGTGATGCCACGGCACTCTTCTGAGGGCGATAAAGTGAGACGCTGTCTCTACAAAAAAACAAAACAAAACAGAAACTGCCCTTATAAATTGATGAAAGGATGCAAGGCAAGAACTAAAGTAAGGGCTCCAAAACTCTGTAAAGGAACAAGCTTAGCTAAAATAATAATAATCGGCCACTGTCCCCTATTTACTTCCAGCTAATGGTTACATCAGCAGTTCTCAACCTGTGGGTCACGACCCATAGGAACTGTATTAAAGGGCCATAGCATTAGGAAGGTTGAGAACCACTGGGTTACATGTATAAAGATTCTTAACTTTTTCCATATAGTTGGTAGTTAGAAAGATTCTTCACTTTTTTCCATAGATAACATCACCATTTGGAAACCTAAAGGTACTTTCTAAGATATCTTCCAGGCCCTGCCAGTGGATTGACTAACCCATCCAGACCAGTGGCCCATACCAAGAAACCAACTGAACTAGAATCATTTACCCAGGAGCTGAAGCAAAAAAGATGATTTATAGACACCTATAATTTTTCCCCAAACTTAGCCAATTAGCAAACCTAGTTACCCAGCCCTCTGCCTGTCAAACTATTCTTAAAAACTCCATCTCCCCAATTCTCAGAGAGAATTTGAGAAATTTCTCCCATCTCCCTGCTTAGTGCTATGTGGAATAAACTCTCTGCTGTAAACCTGCTGTCTGTGGATACTGGCTTTTACTTTGGCAGATGAACATGGCTGGGCAGCAACATTCATTCATCCAGAAACGCTGATAAAAATGTTCCTGCTTCCTGCTTCTTGGACCAGGAGGCCTGCTACTTCCATTCTGTGAACTCCTACATCTAATAAATTTCCTTTTTGTTTAAGTTCATTAGAGTCAGTTTTTATTGCTTACAATAAAAACAAAACCCCCTAATTGATCCAAACACCTACCTTGCAATTTTGTTGTAAGGACTAAATGACAGGACATGTGTAAAGCACCTAGCCCAGTCCTGGCAGCATAGCAAGCAGGCAGTAAGTGGCGATAGCTGTCTGTAAGTTAACACTCAGGGACCGGGCAGAGGGGGAGGGAGATTGTCACTGGTTTGCTTTTCATTGAGAACTCCCCCCAGACAGAAGGAAGGGAAGTGCCAGCTATGATATGCTCATTTATTCAAAATGTCTTTATTGAAACAGAATGATAGCGCAAGAAAGAATGTGGTCTGGGAGGATGTCTTTGGGCACAGGATGGAGCCCAGACCCAGTGGTTACAGTGTGGAGCTCTCTCCCTGTCCCCTGACTCTTGCAGAGGAAGTGAACACAAAGCAGCAGGGAGATGGGGATAGGGACAGCCCTCTGAGCTCTCCTCGGCTGGCGTGAGGTGCCTCTGAGCCTTCGGGGGCAGCCCTGCCTTCCTCACTCAGCCTTCCCGATCTCCTTGCCAGGGCCCTAGCCAGCTTTCTGAATGGGCTAGCCTCCCGCCAGGGCTCAGAGGCTGCTCAGAGGGCAGGGTTGGGGGTGGCAAGCAGCGGGACGTGGTCACAGCGGTTAGGGGGTGGCTGCCGCAGCAGGGAAGGCCTGCGACACAGCTCCCCATCCCGGAGCACCTCCGGCAGGAGCTTGCGCTTGGTCTCTGGCAGAAGCATAATGCTGAGAATGCAGAGGAGGGCACAGGCTGCCAGCACCACGTGCTGCAGGAAGGCTCCATGGCCCATGTGGAGGCGCTGGGCTGGGCCACTCAGCCCTCCAAGAGCCCCTAGTGCCATAATTAGGCCCAGGCCACGGCCCCTGGGAAAGATGGAAGAGGCAATCAGGTCACAGCTGAGGCCTCACCTAGCCCTTCTCTAGCAGCCCTCCCTCCTTCAGCCCTCAAGCCCTCTCCTCAGTGGAAGGCAAGAGGCCTATGCCTGGCCCTGCCTGCTGCTCTCACCGGACAGTGGTAGGGATAACTTCAGCAGCAAGGAGTGTGCTGAGGATGGCAGCAGCTTGGGAGGAGAAGAGCCCAAGGACAGAGAAAGTAGTGATGGCGGCTTCATTCAGATCTGGAAGACCAACACGGATGATAAGGATGGAGGTGGGGAGATCATGCCTGGCCTGTCCCCAGTGTCATCTCCTTGACTCTGATCTCATGGGTCTAGCTGTGTGGGCTCTGGGCATTCACTAACTGACTGGGAGAATAGACAGGGTTTGTGCCCAGGAAGAGGGTTGTGGAAGATCTAGCCAGGGTCTGGGTCTTGTCTTGGGAGGCCTATGCCAAAAGTAATGGCTGAGCCTGTCTGAGGCACCTCTGCTGGAGTTCCCTTGTTGAGCCCACACTGTGGGGGAGGGAGGATGCTCACAATCCCACAGGCCCAGCAGGACCAGGGACGCAATGCCAGTGAGGGTCATTGAGAGAAGAAGGATGCCCCGGCGGCCAAATCGGTCCACAGTGACACCCAGGAAGACGCAGGCCAGGGCTGCGGTGCCGCTGGCCAGCAGGGAGCACAGGTAGAAGTCCGATGGGCTCCCTCCTCCTCCCACGGGCTGGTAGCAGTGGCGGATGGCGTGGGCGATGAAGCTGTGAGAAGGGGTAGGGAAGCAAAGAGCAACATCTGAAGCCCCATATGCAGCCTTCCACAACCCTGGTTGCCTTTTGCAGGGGTCCTTGGACCTTGCCCACCTAGCTGTCCCCCATCCCAGCTAGTGGCCTGGCCCTCAGCTCAGACACCCAGGCTCACTTGGTGAAGCCCAGGATAAGCAGATTTTTCCAGATGTTGCGGTAGTTGAGGAGGGAAGTGAAGGAAAAGGAGGATGTTGCAGGCAGAGGGCAGGTGTTCTCCAGGTCTTTGGGAGAGAGAGAGAGGAGCTGTCTGTTAGAAGGAACAACTGGGAATCTAGGAGCCTCCCACAGGGGTGGTGGGGTCCCTTAGAACATGGCACAGCTACAACCATGCAGAGGCACCGGTGCATGTGCATGTGAGGCATCCCTCACAGGGACCTTGTCTCTCACCCTGCAGGGCTTCCTGGGCTTCCTCCCCCAGCATCTGTCCGTGGGGGCGGTTCCGCTCAGCCAAGATCCTCAGCACAGACTGAGCCTCCTCGATTTGCCGCTTCACAATCAGCCACCGGGCGGACTCCAGAAACAGACCAGGCCAGCTGGGGGCAGGGTGGTGGGGGTACATTGTGAAGCTTCCCCTCTCCTGATCTAGGATGGGAAACTCCCACCTCTGAAGGACTGGGGCTGGGGCAGGCTCAGACCAGGGACAGTTGGAGAGAGGAAGGGTCTCTGGGCTAGAACTAGGTTGGAGGTAGAGATGGGAATTGCTAAATGACAGGTAAAGGGCAATACTGACCCATAAAACAGGAAGAGGATGCAGGGAGCGGTGATCATTCGCTGCAGAAATCGCCAGTCCTTAGAGACAAGGGCCAGGCCCAGGAACAGGAAGTGCCCCCCCACCCCCACCAACTCCCCTGCCAGGGCCACCCGAAGCCTCTGAGTTGGGTCGCATAGCTCCAGGCCTGGAGATACAGCAGGGATGGAGGTAGGAGAGAAAGGCCAGGGAGGAAGGAGGCATAAGAGAGAAAAGAGAGGGAGGAGAAGAGAGAGAGAAGGTCAGACCCTGAATGGAGGCTGCAGCCACTGCCTACCACAGACTAACCTCTGGGTGGCAAGGAGCAGAGAGAGTGTTCAGTCTTCTCTTCTCTCCTGCTCAAACCTAGGAGGGCTCTAGGGTCAGTATCTCTGGTGGGTGTTCAGCATTCACAGTTTACAGGCCTCTTATTTTGACCTTCATGTCAACCCTTGTCCAAGGTTGCACAGCTAGTCAGGATTTCATTTTCTAAATAAGTTGCTATTTCCTGACAGCAGTAAATCCAGAGCAAGAAAGACTTTAAAGATTTAGAGATTGTGTTTATGTTGGGGGGACAGGTGTGGAGAGAAGCAGGACCCCTTGATCTTCAAAAGCCTAAGCAGAAAGACAGCAGAGATTCTAGGCAGGTGAAATTTGGGGCTCAAGAAGGAACTAAGGGGAGCCTAGAGGGTAGTGGGAATATTCTGGTGTTGCAGACAGGCAGGTATGAGACCCAAGGGAGGGGCTACAGAGAGGGGGCAACTTACGCATCAGGTAGACACCCAGGTCAACGCCGGCAAGAAGAAAGCCCAGGAGGAATCGCAGGGCCATGACACCTGTGGAGGAGCCTGCAGCAGCGCCTCCCACTCCGCAGGGGCCCACCAGTCCCAAGGTTAACAGCACAATCCCACGACGGCCAAACCTGGAAAATGGGGAGGGCTTCTGGTCACCCAGATTCTCTGGAGGAGTTGCTGAGTGAGATCCAGAGGCTAGAGAGGGGAAGGATGTGGACTATAGGTAGCTGAGTCTGGCTAGTGGGTACTAGGATACAGCTATGGTACTATCTGGGGTGGCACCCTTGACTCTTAAGGATAGAGCTATCAGTCAGAGATTAGGGCACTTGCCCATAGATGTGAGATCACCCATCAGAGTGGATGGGATTCGGGACTGTTAATCTCTAGGACCAGAGCTACTGGCTAGTGAGGATGGAGCTTGTCTTGCTCTGACTGGTTAGAGGAGATGGTGGCACTGATACAGGGGGTTGGAGTATCAATCTGTGGAGGTAAAGCCACGGGCCTATTGTGCATGGGGATATATTGATCAGTGAAGATACAGCTGTTGATACTAGGGGACTGAGTAGTTGGTTTTGGGGGATGAGGCCATTGTTCCATGGAATTGGAACATAGGACTATTGATGGTCAGTAGGGATGGATACTGGTAGGAGATGGAGCTGCTAATTCATGAGAATGGGGTCTCTTAATCCACGGGTTAGGCCTATTGATCAGTGGGGATGAACCTATTAATCCCAGGGGATAACGAATAAGGATGGGGTCACAGAACAGGCAAGATGAGCCTATTGGTCAGTGAAGATGGTCACTAACTACAAGTTAGTGAGGATGGGGCTATTGATCCTTGGCTATTGATTGTTGGGGATTAAGACCACTGATTTGTGGAGATGAACAGTGAGGGCCCTTGGTCACTGGAAAGGGAGTGAGGCTACTGACCTCATGGGGCAGGACATTATTTTCATGAAGACAGGCCTCTTTTTTTTTTTTTTTTTGAGACAGAGTCTCAAGCTGTAGCCCAGGGTAGCGTGCTGTGACATTACAGCTCACAGCAACCTCAAACTCTTGGGCTTAAGCAATTCTATTGCCTCAGCCTCCCAAGTAACTGGGATGGGCCTCTTAATTAATGTGGTAAACACCACTGATATTAGGAAACTGAATTATTGATCTTTGGGGATTAGGCCATTGTTCAATAGGAATGAAGCAACTGGTCTATGGAAGTGAGGTCATTGATTTATGGAGATGGGCTATTAACCTGTGGGTTTAGTTAGGATCACTGGCCCACAGAGGTGTATGACTGTTGGGCAGTGAGGATGGGTAGTGATTTTAAGAAACTGTACTACTAAATTTGGGGATGCCTTTGATCCATGGAAAGTGACCTGCTACTCTATTTGGAGGGACTGTAGGTCAGTGTAGATGGAGGATCTGGTCAGCGGTGACGGTACTCAGAATCAGAGATGGGATTCCTGATCTGGAGGAAGATTTCTGATCTGCTGGGTACTCAGTCAGGGTATGAAGAGAGGATGGCATATCCCCCTGGTGTACCAGCCCTTACTCTGTTGGTGGGGCTAGACTTTGGATCTTTGAAGATGAGGCCACTGGTTCATGAAAATGGGGATTTTGGTCTGAGAGGATTGAAGAGCCCTGAAGATCCATGAGGTGGGACTATTAATTAATCTATGGGCTACTGACTCATGAGGGTAGAGTCATTTGGAGGCAGGCATGGGACTATGATTATTGAGACTAAGGCTATGTTCTTTGGAGATAGTTACTGACTTGTGGGGAAGAGACTACTTGTCCAAGAAAGGGTAATTTGCTTGTAAAATTGAACTACTGGTCAGTGGAAATAGATCTGTTCATGTTTAGGGATTAACATATTGATCATTAGGAATGAGGCCATTGAGATGGAGCTAACAGCTCGTGTAGACTATTAGTGGAAATGAGTCCTTCAGTCCATAAAGATGGTGAGGGAAATTGTTAGGGTGATAAGTGCAACAGATGGAGAGACAGGACTTTTGCTCTGTGGAGATAGGGTTTTGGTCAGTGGGGATGAGACATAAGAGTATTATTTTTGGAGACAAGGCCATTGATTCATGGCTGACTGATAAGTGGGAATGGGGCTAGTAGTCCATGGAGGTGGGGTCCTTCCCCTGTGTGGAAGAGGTATGGAAAGAATAGTATTTCTTGATGGGGAGTGACGTTGAGAAAGGGGTAGGTCATTTAATAGGAGTTCAGAGAAGACTGTAGAGTCCAGCGAATCATCTTCGATCTCTTGCAAACGCCAGCTGCTTGGGCTAGCTTGCCTAGCACGCCTTCCTTTCTACCAGCCCTGCCCCCACAACAGCCCTCACCTGTCTGCAGGGTAACCCAGGAACAGGTAGCCGGAGGCAAAGCCCAAGATGAAGAGAATCTGCTCCAGGATCACCTGCCAGCCCAGGTCACACACCAGATCCCACTGGGAATGTGAGAAGGGTGCAGCAGGCGTGAGGTCCCGCCCCTCGCTGCCCTCAGCCCGCTCCCAGACCCACCGCCCGCCTGACCGCCTCACCTGGCCGATGGCGTTGGTAGTGAGCACCGGCAGGCCGTTATAGTCCCAGTCCTTGAGGCAATGGTTGAAGTCCGGAGGGGCGAAGCCACTGCACGAGGGGTCTGTACTGGTGGCGACGCGGCTAGCGGCGCTGGCTGCTAGGGCAGCGCTGGTGACACTGACGCCGCTAGCATTGGGCGGCTGTTCCCAGCCAGAGGCGTTGGGAGGGAAGCCCCCGTAGTGGCAATGCAGTGGGGGCGCCAGCGTGAAGATGGGGTCTGAGGCCAAACCCAGAGCCACGAAGAGCACTGGCAGGCAGCAGAGGCCGAGCTGCAGCTGCTGGCCGCCGCCCAGCGCCCCCACCTGGGCAAGCAGCGCCTCAAAGCTGAGAGGGCCTGGGGGCACGGCCAGCGACAGGCTGCTGCCCAGTCCGTCGCCGCCCGCGTCGCCCTCCCCCTCCCGCTCGCGCTCCCGCTCACCCTGCAGCTGCTCCGTGGGCACCGCATCTCCGAGAGTCCCAACCTGCTGGGTGGCGGGGGGAGGAGAGGGTGAAGCGGAGAAAACCGCAGAGCAGGGGAGGGGGCGGCGGGAGCGAGGCTAGGAAGGCAGTCAGGGGCAGGGGGACGCGCAGGAGGAAACGCCGAGTACTCGGAGTGGGTACGGGTTGAGGATGGCGTAGTCCCCTGGGGCGCCGGCACTTACTCCGTTGGTGCTGGGGGCGATCTCTACAGTGCTGTCGATTTTGCTGCCGCCCCCGCCATTGGGCTCGGGGGTCCCCGTGGCCACTCGGGGAGCCAGCTTGCCGACCGCAGGGGCCCTGCCGGCCCACGCTGAAAGGATGCGCTGTTCTCGGGCCCAGTTGAGTATCGGGTACCGGGACACAGAGAGCCCGAGGAGACGCCGCTCTACAGCTCTGCAGCCGCGGGCGCCTCCTTGGTCTCTGCGATCTCTGCGCTGTTTTCCCCTCCCCTTCCTCCAGACTCTCCTCCCCTTCCCACGTCAGCAGAGCCTTCGGTCCAGACTCTTCGTCGGGGGCGGGGGGGTGAGGGGGGGAAGTAGGGCTCAGGGGAGGGAGAGGATGGGGGCTCTGTTGTCTGTTCTCTGGGTCTGCAGGCCATTGCAGTAAAAAGGGAAAAAAGCTGAAGGGTAGTAGCTAGCTCAGGCACATGCCAGACAGTGATTCCTCTTTTGCTTACAATCTTTTGCCATCACTCATTCACTCACCTATCTATTCATTAATTAATCAGTAAAATTTGTTAAGTATCTGCTGTGTTGCAGGCCTCGCGCCAGGCTTTGAGGATAACAGGGTGGACAAGGCCCTCCTTAAATGCAGTTACTGGGGGAAACACACATGTGAACTGGCAATGACAGAAGTCTATGCTTATGGAAGGTTGGGTTGGCACTGTATGCAGCTCTACAAGGAGACCACTTCTCTGGGTTTCACCAGCCCCGTCCTGCCTGAATCTCCATTTCTCAGCAGCATTGGGCATCATTGACCACCACTTACTTTAAAACACTTTTTCCTTGCCTGTTAAGAACCATACTCCCCTGGCTGTGTCTCTCCTGCTCCCCCTTTTCCCATTTCAGGTTCTCCTCCTTTCCTGGCCCATGGTGTTGGTGGTGAGCATGGGCAAGTTGTTGTAGTCCAGTCTTTGAGGCAATGGTTGGCGTCCAGTAGGGTGAAGCCACTGCATTTAGGGGTCCATACTAGTGATGAAGCTGCTGGCACTGCTGACTACTAGGGTCATTCCTGTCTGCATCATTCTGTGTTTGCAATCCTCAGAGGCTGGGTCCTAGGCCCTCCTTCATCTCACACTCTTGTCTCCACCTTGGGCCCTCACCTGTGGCAACAGCTTCAAATCACCACCAATGCCGACCTGATTCCCAAGTTGACATCTGCAGCTCTCATTTCTCTTTTGAGCCCCAGACCCATGAAGCTACCTTTTATTTAACCTTTGACCTCTTTCTTGGTTGACTCACAGGGACTTCAGTAAGCTCAAGACCAAACTCATACTGTACCCTCTATAACCTGGTTGTCTTCTAGTGCTTTTTTCCTTGGTGAATGGCATCCTTATCATCCAACTGTGGCCAGGTGCCCTGGTGATAGCCCTTAGAGTGCCCTATTCCTCACCATAAATTAAATCCTTTATATAATTCAGTCCATTTCATTTACTCTGTATTCTCAGATATCCCACTTCTCTCCATCTCTACCACTATTAGCGGTACTGTTGCACAAACTATATCAGCCCCCCAAACTCCTAACTGGTAATCTGTATCCACTTTGTTTCTACTCCCCATCTGTCATTTATAGTGCAGATGGAATGATCTTTTTTTTTTTTTTTTTTTTTTTGAGACAGAATTTTACTTTGTCACCCTTGGTAGAATGCTGTGTCGTCATAGCTCATAGCAGCCTCGAACTCTTGGGATCAAGTGATTCTCTTGTCTAAGCCTCCAGAATAGCTGGGATTACAGGCACCCACCACAATGCCTAGCTATTTTTACTTTTTGAGTTTTTAGTTGTTATTTTTTTCTTTTTTTTTGAGACAGCGTCTCACTATGTCACCCTTGGTAGAGTGCTGTGGCGTCACAGCTCATAGCAACTTCCAACTCTTGGGCTTAAGCAATTCTCTTGGTTCAGCCTCCCAAGTAGCTAGGACTACAGGTGCCTGCCACAACACCCAGCTATTTTTTTGGTTGCAGATGTCATTGTTTAGCAGGCCTGGGCCAGGCTTGATCTTGCCAGCTTCGGTGTATGTGGCCGGTGCTCTACTCACCGAGCTACTGGCACTGAGCCCCCTGGCTATTTTTAGAGATGAGGTCTCTGGCTCAGGCTGGTCTTGAACCTGTGAGTTCAGGCATTCCACCTGCCTCGGCCTCCTAAGTGCCAGGATTACAGGCGTGAACCACTGTGGCCAGCCTCATCTCTTTTTATTTCTTTTTTTATAACATCATAGCCTAGAGTGCTGTAGTGTTATAGTTCACAGCAACCTCAAATTCCTGGGCTCAAATGATCCTTCTGCCTCAGCCTCCCAAGTAGCTGGGACTACAGATGCCAGCCACAATGCCTAGGTAAAGTTTTTTATCTTTTGTAGAGACAGAGTCTCGCTCTTGCTCAGGCTGGTTGGAATGAGCTTTTAAAAATGCAGATCTGATTATGTACCTCTCCTGTTTAAAAGCTTGCAATATTTTCTTCTCAATGTCTAGGTGAATATTAATCCAGATACCTCATGCATGGTTCTGTATCCCTGGTCACATGTTCTCTACAGCTCCGTCTCACTTCTCTCCTCAAATTCCCTACACTCCAGCAACACTGGGCACCTTTCAGTTTTTCTGGTACCACAGGGCCTTCACACAAGCTGGTCCCTAGGTTTAGAAGTCCTTTATTTGAGACAGTCTCACTTTGTTGCACTCGGTAGAGTGCCATGGTGTCATAGCTCACACTAACCTCAAACTCTTGGACTCAAAAGATCCTCTTGCCTCAGCCTCTCAAGTAGCTGGGACTACAGGCACCCACCACAATGGCCCAGCTAGTTTTAGAGATGGGGTCTCTTGCTCAGGCTGGTCTCAAACTCCTCAGCTCAAGCAATCCACCCACGTTGGCCTCCCGGAGTGCTAGGAGCCACTGCTTTGGGCCTAGAAATCTTGTTAATCAAGTTTTCCTCTTCCTTGCAGCTCTTGGCTCAAGTGTGTTTGCCTCAGAGAAACTTCTTTGACCCCTAGAATTGCTACTTAAAGTGTGATTCATGAACCAGCAGCATTCATATCACCTGGGAACTTGTTAGAAATGCAGACTCTAAGCCTTTCCCTAGATCTTCATTTTAACTAGATTCCCAGATATATATATGTTAAAGTTAGATACTTTTCTAAGATATTTGATCCCTGATAGGTACTTTATTCTCTAATCCCAGGTAAGGGCTGGAATGCAGTGTTCTGTCAGTCTTGGCAAGGAAATTATTCTTCCTTCTTTCCGTTGAACCGAACCTTTAACTTGTTTCCTCTGTTCAGAAAAGTTTCCAAATATGAAAAACACTTTTCTTTCTTTTTTTGTAGAGACAGAGTCTCACTCTATTGCCCTCGGTAGAGTGCTGTGGAGTCACAGCTCACAGCAACCTCCACCTCTTAGGTTTAAGCGATTCTCTTGCCTCAGCCTCCCAGGTAACTGGGACTACAGGCGCCCACCACAACGCCCGGCTAATTTTTGATGCAGTTCGGCCGGGGCCGGGTTTGAACCCGCAGCCCTCTGTATATGGGGCTGGCGCCCTACTCGCTGAGCCACAGGCACCGCCCTTTTTTTTTTTTTTTTGAGACAGAGCCTCAAGCTGTCACCCTGGGTAGAGTGCTGTGACATCTACTCAGCAACCTCTAGCTCCTGAGCTCAAGCGATTCTCCTGCCTCTGCCTCCCAGGTAGCTGGGACTATAGGAGCCTGCTGTAACGCCCGGCTATTTTTTTGGTTGCAGCTTGCTGTTTGGCAGGCTTGGGCTGGATTTGAACCCACCAGCTCAGATATATGTGGCTGGCGCCTTAGGCGCTTGAGCCACAGGCCACGAGCTGGAAAACACTTCTTTTCTAATGCATGAAGCAAGCCTCCATTAGTTCTCTTCCCCCAACTAATTTCAGCATCTCTTTGGGATTTACTATGGTAATATCATAGTCAATATTCCTTGGAGATTTATTTGTCTGCACCCCTTTAATATGTCCAGGAATAATAATACCTTAATTTTATGTAGTGCTGAGCTGTTCACATGCATTATCTTGTTAGGTCCTCACAACAACCCTGTAAGACCATTAGATCATCTCAGAGGGAATGGCATAATTTGCTCACAAGTACATAGCAGACCTGAGACATGAACTGAAACTGACTCTAACTTCAGGCTAACTGCTTGAAATTCTGTCTGGAAGATGATGAGGGATGGCCTTCAACACCTGGGAGCAAATTTTGTTGGCCCCAGAACCTGGAAATGAGCTTTCCTTTGGTAGTGAAGTGTGGAAGGTGACCAAAACAGAAATGGCAAATCCATAGGGGTGTAAGAGACTAAGATTGTGATGGAAACTTGGGGCATCCCCAATCCAATCACCATGTCAGGGTAACATGATGGGAAAGCAGAACTGAAGCAATGGATCGCAATGGATCTGTGTCTTAGATTACTTCCCTTGAAAGTGGCTGGACTGATCCCTCATCTAAGCCATGGTCTCATCAATTTCACTAAGGTTCTGAGGATTGACACATTGCTACCTCAGCTCCTCTAAAAAGTTTGTTCAGCATTGATCAGTAGAAAGGCTGGAAAGCAGAATGTAAGGGGCTGGGGGGTCACCTAAGGAAGTTGGCAAGCAGCAGTCTCCAGTTGGCTCGAGTTTTCCTATGGTGCAAAGCTGAGGCAAGGTCTTTGGTTGGGGTGGCTTTTCCAGGATGAGATTTAGATAGCCAGGCCTTAGGCAGCACCTGTGGCTCAAGGAGTAGGGTGCTGGCCCCATATACCAGAGGTGGTGTGTTCAAGCCTGGCCCCAGCCAAAAAAAAAAGAAAGAAAAAGATAGCCAGGCCTTGCACTGGGAGCCTGCAGTCCCAGCCTCTTGGGAGGCCAAGGCAGTGTCTTATTTTGTTCCCTAGGATTGGAGTGCAGTGGCATCGTCATAGCTCACTGCCTGTAACCTCAAACTTCTGGGGTCAAGCAATTCTCCTACCTCAGTCCCTCCTGGGACTATAGGCACACACCATCGTGCCCAGCTAATTTTTCTATTTTGTGTAGAGATGGGGGTCTCTCTCTTGCTCTGGTCTCAAACTTTTTGTTTTGCAGTTTGGCCAGGGCTGGGTTAGAACCCACCACCCTCAGCATATGGGGCCAGCGCCCTACTCGCTGAGCCACAGGTGCCGCCTTGGTCTCAAACTCTTGACCTCAAGTGATCCTCCCACCTCGGCCTCCCAAAGCGCTAGGTATGAGCCACCACACCCGGCCAGGACTGTATATTTTGAGGGTCTCTTGTGGTCAGCCTCTCCACACATCTACATCTCTGTCATGACATTATTTGACAAGGAAATCTTGAAAGAAGCCCTGCACAGTAGTTGGTGTCCACCTTCTTAGTACACTAGTCCTCAGACTCCTTGGTTGTCATTCTCCAGGTTGGTTTCACTCATATATCACTTCTAGTTTCCTTTACTGGCCTCCATAGTTAATCTGTTTACATCACCTTGTTGATTCCCATCAGCAGCAACTGTTGATCTTGGCAGGTTTTTTTTTTTTATTTACTTATTTTAACTAAGTTGTTTGTCTATCCCACCCTCGCTAGGAAGGCACATTCACAGTGTACTTCCAGAACTCTGCCTGGTGTGTCATGGAAGCTGAGAACCTGCCAGTCAATAGTTGAAGGACCAAAATCTCTCAAGCTCCTAAAGGCATCCTGCTCACAGTATATGTCCCATAGGTTTGGCCAAAGGGCATCAGGTCTGCTCCCCAGGCTCCCAAGAAGCAGTCAAGGAAGCAGACAACAGGGTTTATTGATGTGCATGTTCACACCTGAGGCCAAGAGCTCTCCTGCCTTCTGCAGGGAGGAACAGTATGATCTTTTCCAAATCTTCACCTCTGGACAGTCCTTGTCCTATCCTCACCTCAGCTGACAGTGTAACACTGATGTTCCAGAGCCAAGAAACAGGGAAAGAGAAGGCTCCGTGTGGCCCCAAGTTTCTGCCCCTGGTTTCTCTGTGCAGCTGAGTTTCCAGAGGTGGGTGGCAGTGCAGTGACCTCCACCCTAGGCTGGAGGAGAAGAGTCCAGTGCCTCCCTGTCCCAGAGGGCCTGGTGCCTGCCTCTGACAAAGCAGGGAATAATATTAAATATAAATAATTTATACAAAATGGCTCGTACAAAAAGCTATGGGTTGGAAAGAAGAGATGCCTATAAGAGGCTGAGATGACAGGAAGGGGCAGGAAAGGGGAAAGATACTACCACCTCTCCTAGTCCCTAAAACAGAGCCCTCTAGCCACCTGAGAACTGGAGGGGAGCTTTGGCAGGCCAGGAAGGGGCAGAGTTGTGCCAAGGCCCTCAGGAGGCCAGGCTAGTGAGCAGGGTGGTGAACCGGAGGGCCTGACTGGCCAATTCTACCACACACTGTGCCATCTCTTGGGCTGCAGGGCCAGATGGGTAGCCCAGGGCAGCTCCCTTGACAGCCAGCACGGTGGCCCGTAGTGCCTGTCCTAGTGCTGTACCTGCAGCTCCAACCTGTGCTCGCAAAGGGGCAGAGGCTGCCAGCCGGCCCAGTGTGTCCCCAACAAACACTAGGCGATGAGCAGCCACTACCACCTTCTTGCCGTGGGGCACAAAGAGGCGTGGGGGTTGGTTAGTCTGGGTGCTGGACATCAGTGCTGCCACAGCTGTCTGCAGTGCTGAGTAATGGCTCTGGCACTGCCCTGCATAGAAGTGTAGGAGTTGTAGATCTCCAGTGGATAGAACCAGTGGCTCCCCTGGGGACAGGGCCTCCTGAGGGATAAGAAGAGTGGTCAGCAAGGACAGGCTTATCAATGCCACTTCTTCCCTTGATTCCTATCTCCTTTCTTCCCTTTGTTCTTTCTTTTCTTCCCAAGGGCAATCAATCCCTTTAGCTCTTACCTTTGCCCATAAGAAAATTTAGATTCTTAGACAGAGCCAGTGAAATGCCCAGACTTGATGTCAGGTAGAGCTGGATTAAATAACCTCAAGTCTCTGAATTTCTGTTTCCTTATCTCTAAAATAGGGAGTTGAGTACTGCACTATCCGATATGTGAAATTTTAGAATTTTTAGTAAACAAATTAAGAAAAGTAAAAAGAAACTGGCATAATACATTTTATCTAACTCCGAACATTAAAAGTTATAATTTCAATATGTAATCAATATGAAAACTGAGTTTTTCTCCATACTAAGCCTGCAAAATCCAGTGTGCATTTTATTTTACAATTTGGACTAGACATATCTCAAGTGCTCCACAGCCCCATGAGACTAGTGGCTACTGTAACAGATAGTGCAGTTTTACTATGTACCTCAGAAGGATTCAGTGAAGTGTGTTTTATTTATTTATTTTTTTGAGACAGTCTCACTATGTCGCCCTTAGTAGAGTGCCGTAGCGTCACAGCTCACAGCAACCTCAAACTCTTGGGCTCAAGTGATTCTCTTGCCTCGGCCTCCCAAGTAGCTGGGACTACAGGTGCCCGTCACAGCACCCAGCTATTTTTTGCTGTAGTTGTCATTGTTGTTTAGCTGGCCCGGGGTGGGTTTGAACCCGCCATGTTCGGTGCATGTGGCTGGTACTGTAACCACTGTGCTACGGGTGCCGAGCCAGTGAAGTGTTTTTTGTTTGTTTGTTTTTTTAAGAGACAGTATCTTGCTCTGTTACTTCTTGCTCAAGTAACCCTATTGCCTCAGCCTCCCAAATAGCTGGGACTAGAGGTACATGGCAGCAGGCCTGGCTAATTTTCTTTATTTTTTGTAGATACAGAGTCTCACTATGTTGCCCAGGCAGGTACTCCTCATGCTTTAACTTTCCAAAGTGTTAGGATTACAGGTGTGAGCTAACGTACCCAGCCTGCAGTGAAGACTGAGACAATATATAGAAAATGCTTAGCACTTTGTGCTTGTAGAAAGGGCTAAACTGCATATTATAGCCACCATGTTGTGTATTAATTATGACTATGATTAATACTGATGCATGCAATGTGTCTAGCACAGGGTCTGGTACTTCATAAACACCTGATAAGTGGTGGCCATTGTGTAATGACCATTCTAGACAGGGTTGAGGAAACTGTCTCCCTTTCCTGAGGGCCAGAGAGATTAACTAATGGCTTTAGAACCCCTTGCTTCACAGTAGTAGAGCAGGGATTAGGAGCCAGGTCTCCTAGAAACCTGGGAGTTCACGGTTGGAAGCAGCCTCAGAAGTCACCCAGCCCAGGTTTGACCCACAGCCAGAAACTCTTTTTTGCTCCTCTGGCTGCTTGGTTTTCTGACTTCTCTCCAACACATTCTTTCCTCTCTTTCCTAATTTCTAACATCTTCTTCCAAGTCTCAGCTCCTTCTTGTTGAATTCTAACTCCTCTCTACTCTGACCCTGCTGCCCACGAACTCTTACCACATCCTAGTCTACTTCCTTCGATGGTTCAGTTAGGAATACTCCTTCTCCTAGTTCTTGCTCCTCCTTCCCTAACCCCCTTCTGTAGGCCACTGCCACCAGGGTTACCTGCTGCACTGGTAGTCCCTTCTCCAGCAATTCAGGATCCCCTGTGGAGGTCTTATCCATGGGCCTAGATCCCTGAGCTTTATCCATGCCCTGCAGGAGGGGATCAGGTTTCAGAGTAGGGTGGAGTGGTCTCTGTGGCCTCTCTGCCCCTCCCCAGTCTCCCTTCCTTCCCAAGGATGCTTCTGCCATAGACATGAAAAGTTCCTTGACTCCAGGTCTGAGAGTTCTAGTGGCCCCCAGCTGGGTCTACGGGAGGAGCGCAGCACTGGTACAGTGTTGTAACCGAGTACTGGATCCCACAGAGCAGAGTGGAGGGCCAGGGGAGAGGAGAAGGGAAGAAGGGCAGTGAGGAGACTCTGCATCTGTGTCCCAGGCTTCCAGCTCCTCCCCCAGTTCACTTGAGGCATTTTTGGTGGGACTGCCCAGAGGAGCTCACCTTCAGGTGGACGTAGTCATACTCCTCAGCCACTGGAATGCCCTCATACTCATTATGATGTCCTGCTGGATCATCTTCCACTTCTCTGTCCTCCGGATCACCTTCAACCTTAGGGCCTCCATAGCCTGGAAGGCGGGGTGGGGGTGGGGGCAGAGGCCGGTCCTGGATGCTGCCCTTACGGCCTGGGGCAGGAGAGGGAGCTGGAGAAGGGCTGGAGGCCTCAGGGACAGGCAGGGCAGGCAGAGGGCGGCGGGACAAGCTTTCAGTTGAGGGTAGTCGGGGCCTGTGTGGGGGTGGAGGGCTTCTGGCCAGAAGCTGGGCCAAGGTGTCCAGGTCATTGGAGGGTGAGGCTCCCGAGGGCTCTGGAGAAGGGGGAGCGTCCGGTCCTAGCAGGGGCACATCGTAGATACCCTCGTCAGGGCCCTCGCCTTCCCCATCTGCCAGCAGTTCCTCAGGTGCTTCATACAGGTTGAGGAGGGCTGATGCCCGTTTCAGGTTGGAGGGAGCAGCATAGAGGGGGGGCCCTGGTTCCCGGCCCCCTTCCCACTCCAGATCTGGCTCCAGTTCGGCAGATGGCTTCGGCGCCAAAGGCACATCGTACAGAGCTTCATCCTCTCCAGGGGACTTCGGGGCAGCCCAGGCCAGTGGGTGGGAAAAGGAGGTGGGGCAGTCATAGGGGCCATTAGAGGGAACCCGGAGGGCAGTGGGGGGTACATCATAGACCTGAAGAGAGGAGTGGTGAGTTACTGTTCACTCAGCAATGAACCCCAAGGGCTATTTGTCCCCCACCCAACATACATACGAACTCTGGTTCTTGCCTCTAAGATATCTCCCGAGGCAGCAAGCTGGGTCCCACTGCTTCTGGGGATCTTGTAGATGGGATCAGGGGAGGGTGCAGAGGGTTCAGCTGAAGGTCCTGAGGCAGGACAGGGCCGAGCTGGGGGTGGTACCACATATACCTGGGGGATCAAGATAGGTGGGTGAGTCAGGAAGAGTAGGGGCCAGTGAATGGACGATGTCTGAATGACAAGAGCTAAGAGATCTTCCACCCCACCCTATATTGACAGGAAAACAGCTTGGATAGGGTTGGTAGCAGGCTTCACACGGCAGTGTCAGGAAGGGCTGCAGCCTCAGGGTTCTTGCTGCCCACCTCACTGCAGGCCCAGGGTGGGGTACGATGGGGAAGAATGGGGTTCTCCTGGTTTGAGGTTGAGGAGGTTCCCACTCTCACCTCCTGCTCCTCATTGCCATGATCCAGGGCTGGATAAGATGAGCTGGGCTGGGGGGTTGGGGGCACCGGGGAGAGGCTGGGCTTGGGTGCTGGGCCAGCAGGAAGGAGCTTCACTCTGTTGGCGGGCACAATGCCCTGCTGGCCATGCAGGGAGCAGAGGCACCAGCCGTCCAGCCCGCCAGCGCCTTCCTGCTGTAGTACCCGCAGAACATCCCCTCGGCGGAAGGACAGCTCCTGGGGGGACTCTGCAGTGTTGTCATACAGTGCCCGGGCCAGCTGGGCCTGGTGGGTGAGGTGAGAATGGGGAGAGGGGTCTTCATACACATATCAGGTCATGTCACCCCCCTCAAAAACCTTCAGAGCTCTCATTTTCCTCAAGCTAAAAATCTGAACTCTCAGATGCAGCTCTTCCTGACTGGGCCCTGCCTTATCTCCAGCGTCATCGCCTGTATTCTCCCTCTTCTTTTCTAGTCCTTCATCTAGAAAAACTCTTTCCTAGAGTTTTTGGTGCTCTGCCCCAGAGCCTTTGCACTTGTGGTGTCATTTACCCAAAATGCTCTTCTCTTGACTGGTCGTTTTTTATCCTTCAGTTTTGCTTAAATGTCTCCTTCTCAAAGACGGCTTCTTCTTCTTCTTTTTTTTTTTCTTTTTTTTGAGTCAGAGTCCCACTTTGTCACCTCTGGTAGAATGCCATGGTATGATAGCTCACAGCAACCTTGGACTCTTGGGCTCAGGTGATTTTCTTGCCTCAGCCTCCCTAATAGCTGGGACTACCGGCACCGGGTTCAACGCCTGGCTATTTTGTTTTAGTTTAGCAGGCCCAAGCCAGGTTTGAACCCACCAGTCCTGTGGGTGGGGGTTCGAACCTGGAACCCAGCATGTGGCTGGCGCCCTAACCACTGAACTATGGGCATCCAGCCTTTTCTTCTCATTTTGGCAACAGAGTCTCATTCAGTAGCCCTGGGTTGACTGCCATGGTGTCATAGCTCACAACAACCGCAAACCCCTGAGCTCAAGTGATCCCCTTGCCTCAGCCTCCCAAGTAGCTTGAACTATAAGCATCTGCCACAATGCCTGGCTAGTTTTTCTACTTTTAGTAGAGATGGGGTCTTGTTCTTGCTTAGGCTGATCTCAAACTCCTGAACTCAGGTAATCCACCTGCCTCAACCTCCTACAGTGCTCGGATTACAGGTGTGAGCCACCATGCCAGCCCTCTTCTTTACTCTCCTCCCCGCTCCATTCTCTGCCTTCACTCATTGTTTCTTTCATAGTACTTTATACTATTAGTCTATTTACTTTTTAATTACCTATTTCTTCCCTGTAAATAAGCCCTGTGAGACAGGACTGCTGTATTCCCAGCCTCTACAATAGGGTCTGACTTGGAATTGGGTCTCAATACCTGGAATGAATTTTTCCTACAGCGCACAAAGAAATACTGCTAAGGTCTGCCGTACAACATACCTTACCTTCTCTCTGTTCCCTAGTCATTCTCCCTCACAAGCAAAAGGTTAGATTAAGTAGCTCCAGAGACCCCTTATTTGGGGAGAGATTTAAGAGAAGCCTAGTCCAGAGAGAGCACATAGGCATAATATAGAAAACAGAAACAAAGCAACTGTTTTGTTCTCAGTCTGAGCAAATAAGTTTCTACCAGAAGAGGCTGAGGTTACCATGGAGAAGAGAAAAGTGTATATGCTCTAGTGTAGTGTACATGGAGGGTGGCTGGCAGAGCAACTGAAGGCAAACATTTATCAGCCTGTTTCCAGTTCTGTCTGGTGAGGGCAGCTAAGCTTTTCCCAGTCAGGGTCACGTGCTCAGGTGAGAAGTCACGGGTACCCAGTGCAAATATGTCTAGATACCATGGAAATATTTGCATTAATCACTTCTCATCTCATTTCATTCTCACAAGCAGCTTATGAGGCAGAAGCCATCATTATCTCCATTTGGGGAAGAAAACTGGAACAGAGAGGTATTTTGCCCAATCACATACGGCTCGTAGAGCTGGTGGAGTGTGATTTGAACCCTGGGCTGTTTGGTTCCAAAGCGTGCACTCTTCAGTTACTCACTTTACTGCTTCTCCATAATCACAGATGCACAAATCTGTTTTTTTTTTTTTTTTTAATTGTAACACTGGCAGAGCCCAGAGGGTCCATAACTCAAAGTCAAGCACATATGAAGGCTTCTTCATATGCTTTGCTATTAACCTTTTAAAATGTGAGAGTATATTCGACTTCCATTACGACTGTTCAATGACTAGGCTGCTGGTAGGGTCCCAGGCAGTGGTGGCCTATATGCATTGTTGGAGAGCAGCTAGTTAGGTATGGTAGGTCCCGTAACCAGGAGGACTTACTAATTCAGCAAAAAATCTCAAGCTAAAACTCTCAAGCATGCTGCCATAGGATCCTGGGGAGAAGGATGCCCTGCTCAGCTAGCAGGAGCTCATATTCCTCTTGTCTGATGTTTCCCTCTGGTGGTGAGGTTGTCTAGGCTGGGTAGTTTTAAACCCATAGATTCCTTTTGCCTGAGCCCCAACTCACCAAATCATTTTCTGAGACAGAGTCTCACTATGTCACCATCGGTTGGGTGCCGTGGTGTCACAGCAACCTTCAAACTCTTGGGCTTAAGTGATTCTTTTGCCTCAGCCTCCCAAGTAGCTGGGACTACAGGCACCCGCCATAATGCCCAGCTATGTTATTGTTGCAGTTGTCATTGTTGTTTAGCAGGCTGGGGCTGAGCTCGGAACATGACAGCCTCAGTGCATGTGGCTGGCGCCGTAACCACTGTGCTACGGGCGCCTAGCCTATATTTTGCCTTTTAAAGGATATTGTCTCACACAAAGAAAATATGCCAACTAGATGACACAAATTTCTGGTTAGTGCCACATTTTTCAAATTGTAAATTATAAATCAGTGTTTTACATGTAGCCAGGAGGATAAAAGCACAGTTCCAGGCAGAAAGACCTGGGGTTGAGTCTTGGCTCTGTCTCTTTCTAGCTGGGTGTCTATGTACAGATTGTTAACCTTTCTGAACTTCAGTTTCCTCCTTTGTAGAATTCCCAATCCACATCCAAACACCTATTTTTGAATAACATACTATCCTCATAATGTTGTTGTGAGGGGTGGATGAGATAATACATCAAAAACCATGACAAAGGGCAGCGCCTGTGGCTCAGTGAGTAGGGCGCTGGCCCCATATACTGAGGGTGGTGGGTTCGAACCCAGCCCTGGCCAAACTACAACAAAAAAATAGCTGGGCATTGTAGCAGGTGCCTGTAGTCCCAGGTAATCGGGAGGCTGAGGCAAGATAATTGCCTAAGCCCAAGAGCTGGAGGTTGCTGTGAGCTGTGACACCATGGCACTCTACCAAGGGGGACAAAATGAGACTCTGTCTCAAAACAAAACAAAACAAACAAACAAACAACAAAAAAAACCAAACCATGACAAAGCCTAGCACAGGGCCAGGTATAGTAAATGCTCAATAAGTAATAGCTGTCATTAGGATCCCATGAACTCTATTAGCATAATCACCCCCCTTTCCCAATAAAAGGGGAAAATCTAGCTCCTGAGGCTATATAGCTGACCAGGTGGTTCCTAAGCCAGCATCTCTATGTCAGAGTAGCCCTGAGGTTCACCACCTCTAGAGGACCTCCCTCTTTGCCAGCTCTAAGCTAGGATCTTCAGGGTATCACAGATTGAGGAATTAAAAGGAGTTTGGTCCCAGAAGAACCTAAATCAACCTATCCTAAAGGGGTATGGGAGGACGTTGGGTGGTTCTGGGCTTCTTTTCCCAGTCTCAAAATTCTCCTTCCCAAAGTCCCCATTCAGAGGGGGCCAGAAAGCAGGTGGCAAGCTCACTTTCCCTGGAAATCCCAGGCAGGACCTAAGTAAGGGTAAAAAGGGAATGGAGTTGCCTGGATTCAGACTGCTTGGAGTGCAGGACAGAAAGCAGAGGTGGGGTTGTGCAGAGCTCCTCCCTGTGTGAAGTTTGAATTCCATCCAATGGGGCTAAATCTCTGGTCCCAGCAATGGCAGGAACCCAAGCCATAGTTGTGATTGACTGACTGATGAGGGGTGTGGCAACACTGCTCTACCCCTCTTCCTGGGCCCAGCTGGTTCATGAGGGCGTGGCTGGCTTAATAAGGGTGGCAGAGGGCCACAGTGCTCTCTGGAAGGCCGCCTCCCACCATCCCGTCATGCCAGCTGTCTCCTCCCTTTGTCCCCAATCCCCGGAAAGTGGCCTGAGGCTGGCTGACATCACCTTCCCTCCTCCCACTATTTTCCCTTTCTCCCAGCAAGATCTCACCCCTTTGATCTGTTTCCCCCCTTTTCTCCAGCCCTTCTCTAGAAATGGGTCTCCTGGAGTCCTTTGGCCTCTCTCATTTTCTAGATCCTTACAACCCCCTCCCAACCTTTTACTTGCTTTCCAATCACAAGCCTCTGCCAACCACCAGGGGCCATCTGTTCCCGCCCAGAGAAGAGCAGACAGCACTCGGGCTACACTTACCCCCTCCCCTCCAACCAGACGCAGACTCGGGAAAGAAAAAGGGAGAATGAGAAGGAGAGGGAAGGGAGGAGGGCAAACCAGAACTAGAAGCGGCAGGGGTTGAACAGTGCGAGGGAGAAGGGAAACAAAAGTGACAAGGAAGAGACCAGCGAGAAACAAAGAAAGAGCAGAAATAAAAGTGACAGGAGCGCGAGGCAGGTTATGGAGGTTTCTGCCCGGCAGCTTCCTCTCCCAGGTGGACTCACCGACGTGGCAATGGCCATGGCCTTGGCCTCCCGCTCAGCCTGCTTCAGGCTAGGCTCGGTTTTGCTGACTTCAGCTATGGCTGCCTCGAATCATGGTCCGCGGCCTCCAAGTGAGGAGGCCGTCCCCCGCTGTGGCGCCTGAGTCGTGGCCTCCGCCAAGGTTGGAGGAGGAGAGAGGAAACCCACAAAACTTCACAAATGGGAGGCAGCTAGGCCAGGCAGGAGGAGGAGCGGGGCGGGCCGGGGCGTCGCTGCGGGACCTCATCCAAGGGTGCGTGCTCTGTACCGTCCCCGAGTCCTCCCGGGGACCGTCGAGTTGGCCAGACCCTCGGAGCTGCGTTGCCCCAGGCCGCGAAGGCCCCGGGGCCCAAATAGGTTGAAAGCTCCCTTCCGCGGCCCGAGCGGGCGAGCAGGCGTGAGTTGGGACTGCGCTCGACGCCTCTCCAGGCCGCTCAGTGGAGCCCCGAGGGCTGGGAGAAGCTGCTGGGGCAGTTGGGCTTGACTAGCGAGTTTAGGCGCCAACCCTCCCCACCTGTCGACCGCGCTGGAGAGCCGTACTCCCAGGGCAGTGGTCGCGGCGGCCCCGGGCGCTGCGGCGAGACCCGCTGGGAGGGAGGAAGAGCGATAATTGAGACGATTGTCCCTCGTCAAACTTGCCCACGTTGGCGAAGGGAGGCCAGGCAGGCGCCAAAGGCCTCCGGGAGCGTAGCCGTAGGGCTGAGTTGCCCAAGCGACTGCTGCTCACGCACTCTCAGCACGCCCGGGGGTCTAAGGACGCCAAGACGGCGCCTCGCCGGGGGCTGCCGGGCCTGCAGCAACCAGCCCGCCCGCAGCAGACACAACTCGGAGAGGCGGGACGGCCTTCCCACAGCGCTGCCCAGAGGCTGCGGAGAGGCCCAGCCCCCTTCCAGCCTTCGGGTCCAGGGCGCTGGGCCACGAGCTCTCGCGCCCACCCTTGGCCCCCTGGCAGCCCGCACCGTCTCCGCCGCCAGCTCACACGCGGCCTCGGCCGGGCCCCCCCAGCGCGCCAGAGCTTGGGGCAGTTCCCAGGTGTCTCTGGGAACGAAGAGAAAGGCCACAAAGCAAAGGGAGCAAGGAGAAGGAGAGGCAAGGGCCAGGGTCCCGAGGACTCGCCAGGGTTGGGGGTGGGGACACTGAGAAGGCTAGGAAGGCCCCCGGGGGTCCCGCCTGGCTCCAGGCTCACCCCCTTTCTCGCAGCTGCCCTTCCCTCCCTTTCCCGAGCTCCGGGCTCCCTCTCAGTGCAGTTCCTTTCTCCTCCCCTCGGGCCCTCTCTTCTCCGGCGCGGGGCTCAGTCCTGGGGATTAAGAGAAAGGAGGGAGGAGAAAAGGGAGGGGGCTGGAGGGGGCGGAGGAGAAAGGGGGATGATCCTTCCAAAGGCGGGTGTTGAGTTTCAGCTCGCGACCCTCCGGACCTAACAGCAGGTCCTCTCCTGGCCCCTCTCCCGGGCGCCTTCTTCCTCCAGACTTTGCGGCTGCCCTCGCTGTTGTCTGGTCCGTACCCTCCTGGGAGTTTTCCTCTCCCTGCCACGCCCCCACTCTCCCCCTCCAGCCCGGCTCCACTCTCTGCCTGTCTTTTATTAGCCCCACATCTGTCTTTCCCATGGGAGGGAGCGCGCTCCTTCCGCCTCGCTGGGGTCCTTAGCGAAACCTCTTCACTCATTGGTGCTGCCTCTGCAGGGGTGGCAGGATTAGCTGGGGACAGACCCCGTCCTTGCTGGGGACAGACCCGGAGCTTGGCGCTGGACGTGGATTCTGGCAAGAGAATCTGAAGCCTCAGCATTGGAGCTCAGAGCTGCAGGCGGTCAGGCCTAGGGCCTCTTCCACTCCTCTGCTAGTCTGGGCCTGTACGCCTCCCCAGCCTGGTTCATCAGGCACAAAAAGGTAGAACTGTTTCAGAGGAGCTGGGATCTAGCCCCTCAGGAGATTCAGCTGAATGGACTGGGCTCTTAGGCCCCACACCTCCTCTGCCCTATTATAACTACTCCTTGGTGTATACTGCTTCTCTCCAGCCACCCCCTTTCCCTGGACCTTCCTTTTGGGGGCACACATCAGAGGCTTTCAGGCTTGAGGGAAGCCTGTCTTCCATTTTTGAGGTTCCTGATTTTTTTTTTTTTTTTTTTGAGACAGAGACTCAGGCTGTTGTCCTGGGTAGAGTGCTGTGGCGTCACAGCTTACAGCAACCTCCAACTCTTGGGCTTAAGGGATTCTCCTGCCTCAGCCTCCCAAAGCAGCCAGGACTACAGGCCCCTACCACAAAGCCCAGCTATTTTTTTTTGGTTGTTGTTATCATCATTGTTGTTTGGCGGGCTGAGCTGGATTCGAACCCGCCAGCTCCAGTGTATGTGGCTGGCGCCCTAGCCCCTTGAGCTACAGGCTCCGAGCCAGGTTCCTGGTATTTAAAAAGTAAGATGCCAAACAAGATGGAAAAGCTGTATTATATTTTCAGTGTTTGCATTTAACAACACTTCGAACACATAAAATGGGGAATGAATCTATGCATAACCTCATTTTGAGATCAGAATTCAAGTTTAAGGTCCTATGAATCTGAGGCCTTGGATAGGCATGTCTATAGGTCATATTCCATAGGCCCACACATCTATGCATTTCTTAGAACAGTGGGGGCAGGGGAATCTGCTCCAGCCCCTTCCCACTCTATTGCCTGGGCACCTATGAAGAACCTCTGTAGAGGGGAAGGGTGGAGCTTATGGGGTGGAATAGGGAGAGGGATTCTGGGGTGAACATGGGGATGAATGCTGTTGGCTCTGGACTTGGCCATCGGTGATGGAGTATAGGCCTGGACATGGGGCTGGAATCCTAAACAGACTCAGACTCCACTAGGCTGGCAGTGGAACTTTTAAATTCTCAGGTACATCTGAAGGGAGAGTTCTTCCTTCCCAGCTCCAATCTGGTCAGAGATGGTGACCACTAAGGGGAAACTTTCTAACCTACTCCAGACTCCAGCTGTGGGGGCCCTGGCTGCCTGGCACACAGACATTCAACTAGGGGAGTGACTTTATATGATCTCTGCCCAGGGGGCCACCAAGAAAAACTGGGGCTCAAGGTGAAGGTGAGCAGGAAGCTCTCCCCAGATATGAATGCTGTGACTGGCACAAGGGGAAATACATGGAGGTCAGAAAAAGTTAAGTAGGAAAGAAGCTGTTAGGACCAATTAAGATGGTGACTTGGGAGATGGGCAGTGGAGCTTACTGCCTGGGGAAATAAATGTAGGTGAGGCACAGCAGAGTGCCAACGAGCTGTGAAAAAAGACTGTGCTTCTGGAATGCTCATGGAATGGAGCCAGCCAAACTGAGGAGTGAGTACTGGTTTATTACCTGTGTGATCTTGGCCTAATTATAAAACATCTCTGAGTCTCATTTCCTTATCTCTAGCAGTCACTTTGGTGAGGAGTAAATGTATATAGAGTGCCTAGCATAATACTCTTCTTCCATGGTTTTTCCTTTTTACTTTGGCTCCCTCTATCTTATGCTATTTATTTATTTATTTTTTGAGCCCAAGTCTCACTCTGTTGCCCAGGCTGGAGTGCAGTGGCATCCTCATAGTTCATTCCAACTTCAAATTCTTGGGCTTAAGCAATTCTCCTGCCTTAGCTTCTTGAGTAGCTGAGACTATAGGCACTCACTATGACACTCCCAGCTAAATTTTCTATTTTTTTTGTAGAGAGGAGGAGGTCTGTCTCTTGCTCAGGTTGGTCTGGAACTTCAGGCCTCAAGCAATCCTCCTACTTCAGCCTCCCAGAAGGCTAGGATTCAGGCAGGTGTGAGCCACTCCCAGCCAAACTTTTGCTTTTCTGAAAGCTGAAAGTTGTTTCTTGTTGAGGGCAGGAGAAGCTTTTCCCCTTGTACTACCAGTGATTTTCAACCCGTGTGTTGTGACACATTGGTGTGCTGAGAGAGGATCTTAGGTGTGCCACCAAAAAAAATTATTTTTTTTGAGACAGAATCTCCCTTTGTCACCCTGGGTAAGAATGCTGTGGTGTCATATAGCTCACAGCGACTTCAAACTGTTGGACTCAGGCGGTTTTCTTGCTTCAGCCTTTGGAGTAGCTGGGACTACAGGCACCCAATGCAAGGCCCAACTATTTTTAGAGACAGGGATCTCACTCTGGCTCAGGCTGGTCTTGAATTTATGAGCTTAGGCGATCTACCTGCTTTGGCCTCCCAGAATGCTAGGATTATAGGTGTGAGCCACTATGCCCAGCCACTGCGAATTTTTTTTTTTTTTTTTGAGACAGAGTCTGACTATGTCACCTTTGGTAGAATGCTGTGGTGTTGTCACAGCTCACAGCAACCCCCAACTCTTAGGCTTAAGCTCTTCTCTTGCCTCAGCCTCCCAAGCAGCTGGGACTACGGGTGCCTGCCACAACATCCAGCTATTGTTGCAGTTGTCTTTGTTGTTTAGCTGGCCCAGGTCGGGTTCGAACTTGCCAACCTCAGTGCATGTGGCTGGCGCCGTAACTACTGTGCTATGGGCGCCGAGCCACCGCGAAAATTTTTAAAGATCATTAAATTATTTTCTTTTCTTTCTTTTTTTTTTTTTTGAGACACAGCCTCAAGCTGTCACCCTGGATAGAGTGCTGTGGCATCACAGCTGACAGCAACCTCCAATTCCTGGGCTCAAGCGAGTCTCTTGCCTCCGCCTCCCAAGTAGCTGGGACTACAGGCACCTGCCACCACGCCCGGCCATTTTTTGGTTGCAGCCGTCATTGTTGTTTGGCGGGCCCGGGCTGGATTCG
>CAUYRH010099988.1:0-17174 GCA_963574655.1 Perodicticus potto | reverse complement strand
GCGCAATGGGGTTCCCTAACTCCGGGGTGGGGTATTGCTTTTCTGCACATCATGGGCCACTTTCTTGGCCTGCCTCGAAACCGGAACCCGACTCCGGGTTGGTGCCTTAACCCCCCCCCCCCCCCCCCGCCCAGAAAGGCCAGCGTGGCCTTTGAGCCTCCAGAGGAGACCCAGAGCTCCACCATCAGTTGACCACCCAGCTGATGGGTTGGGCTCCCTTCCTCCCCCTACATCCCAGAGGGACTCCAGGAGTTTTACTCTTGCTGCCAAGAAGGCTAATGCAAGTGTTACTTGTATTTCTAGAAAAATCACCAAGACTCAAAGATTCTCCTCAGCCAGAAATTTCCCATTGGGTTCCTCTGCATTTGTGCTGCGTCAACCCATTCTCATCATTTATCTGCTCATTCCTGCTTTATCAACTCATTCACTGGTTCACTCTCAGTTGACAAGTGTTTACTGATCACCTACTATGTGCTCTGAACAGCAGACATTCTTCTCTTCTTTCCCAAGTCATACAGTTATATGTTCCCTATTCAATTTTTATACATAATTATATATCTACGTAGCATTTTTGAGCACCTACTATGCGCTGTGCACTGTTCTAACTATTTTTTATGTGTATTATCACATTAACAGTTGCACACCAAAGGCTGGTGGTCAGGGACTGACCCCACTGACAATGTGTTTCCATATATTTGCTTGTCCATCTTAACCACAGGTGCAAAAATGCTGACACAGGGTCAGTTCTTTACCCTGACCCCACCACTCGATATTTGACTGTCTTAATCCTCACAATATTCCAAGAATATTTCTATTTCATAGGTGAGGAAACTGGAGGTAGAGAAGCTAAAAGTAATTCTCCCACGTTCCATAGCTAACAAGCAGCACAGCTGGGGTGTAAGCCAAGCAGCCCTTTTTCCATAGTCCAAACTTTTAACAATTTATTATGTCTGCAGAGGAATGAAAAAAATCTGCATGGCTATAACCAAATGACTGTCAAAGTTACATAATTATTTGGAGGTAGAGAGAGGGTAGAGTGACTAGTGATCTTCACTTTATTCTTTATTCTTGCTATATATTTGATATCCACCCCTTGTCCCCCATCCTATTTTACTTGTTCCATCAAAAAATGTCAATAAAGTTATAAAAGCATTTGAAGACCAGGTGTGCACGAGCCAGCCAGTTGAAGGGTCAGTGTGAGCACTAGCTGGTGTCCAGGTCAAGGTCTGATAGATAAAGACATCTTTCCCTGGGTAAGCCCCACAGGAAAAGGAGATGCACCTTCACCTCAGGATCCATTCAGCTTCTCTTCCTAGCCTATAAGCCTTTTTGTGACATTGCCTGGTATTTACAAATAGGAAAATTCTAAAGCAGGTAGGATTTTTAGTGACCAAGCTGGCCGCGTGAGAACAATGTGTGCTCTGGGAACAAACATGTTGCATAATCACCAGCCCAGAGAAGGTTAACAGCACAAAAATACCTGCTTTGGAGCAAGGCTTGGTGTCAGCTCAGTCACCATGACAGGTTACCAATGACCCACGCTGCAGACGCCTCCTTGTTCCAACCATTACCTTGCTGGGAAATAAACAATTGCGTTATTTTTGTTTCAGTGACATTCTCTTATTCCCATGACAGTACCGTTTGTGTATTTACAGCAATAAAGGATGAGGGCTGTTTTATTTGCTCAAGGGGAAGAACATCTAATTAAACATTTATTTCCTGATAGTTTTTGTGTCCTTTCGTTCATTTAATCTCCAAAGCACATGTGTGATATCAAACACAACCATCCCCATTTTATAGATGAGAAAACCGAAGCTCAGAGGGGTCAAATAACACACAAGTAGCAATCTTCCAGGGGATGGTCTGAAAATTAAAAGGAAGCCAACATTTTTCAAATTTATTTGAGTACAAATGGAGAAGAAATGATACAGAACAAAATGCAGCTCAACCACGGCAGATGTTGAAAATGAAGGCATTGAGGAAGGCACCCATTCTCTGAAGAGTTTATTTGCTTCCCATAGAGTAGACTTGATGCCTTATTTGTTCACCTAGTGATATTTTCAAGCCAAAACACTACATCCACAGACGGTGGTGTGGTTAGGGTATGTTTGGAGGTTGAATTGTATTCTGAGTGTAACGGGAAGCCATCAGAAGGATTTCAGCAGACTAACTTAATCTGATTTGTATTTGAAGTTCACTCTGGGTACTGAGGGGATGAAGAATTGAATGTCTGTGCTCCCCACCAGACAGTAGGCACTATTCTTATTAGCTGCTCATCCACTCATACCTCTCTGTGCCCATTCAAATGTCAGCTCCATGAGAGTAGGGACCTTATCTATTTTCTTTTTTTCACCACAGTGTAAGTAGTGAAATAGCATCTGGTCCAGGTGAGGCCCCCAATAAATATTTGTTGGATGAGTAAGTGAATGAATGGATAAAACAAATCAGTGATGTTGGTACTCATATAAATGGACTTAAAGTGTGGTGAGCGCTATGAAAATAAAAGCAGAGAGTGCCATAAAAATAGCTAGGAAGGGATTTTGATGGGGGATGAGTCAGGTGACAAACATTGTAGCTTGGAGGTAAAGGTAAAGAGAAGTTGATTAAAGATACAGTTACGACCTAAAATGAATGGGAGTCACTGATGTACTAGATGTGGAGGCTGGAGGGATGCGTTGGATATGAAGGCAAGCTTCATTTCCTCAGTTCTCCACATTGAACATCTGATTCAGTTCAATTCGATTTAAGATGAGTGAGTGTTTTCCAAGTCAGGTATTAGTTATCTGTACTGAAAAGCTGCAGAATAGCAAGCATGATTTTCCAAATGGTGAGATTTTCTCCCTGGGAATAGAAAGATAAAAGAGGCTATTTTTATAGCATCTATGGGAGTCAGTTGGTAGCAGTCTCTCTATGATGTTTTCTTCAACACTCAAGCCTTAATCTCCTGATATTTCTATAAGTTTCCATGGCTAGGTTTCCATGACACCACAATAGTTTCATCCACTCAGAAAAAATAACTGATCAGGACAAAAAATAAAAAGCTTTTTCCTGCACCTGAATAAATGTACCATTCTCCACCCACCAGCAGGCAAGTGTACACACACACGCCATTTCTCCTAGCACAGAGTTAGGTACACAGATATTTACAACTATCAATTGACTTGCGTACTTGGTTTAAAACGGCTTTCGTAACATACAGACTTTTGTAGACCAATTGATTACTATTTGTAAAGAGCAATTTCCAAGTTAAGTGTTCTTCCATTCTGGACTCTGAAAGTGATTTTCTTGAGATTAGTTGCTAAAAGCAGGTACTATTATTCCACGAATTACAAATAAAATTCCCTTCATCTTGTCCACAAAGACCTGCTGTTGTTTTAATATCCCGATTTCAAAAGTTACAGCAGAGGAGATTATTTAATGCGTGTGTATGAAGCATGTATTTTGCTTTTCCCTCCATCCTCCTTGTTCAGAATTTGTTTGCTAGCCAGCCCTCCCAAGCTTGGCCTGTGATGGGTTTTATTTGGGATTTCCATTTCTTTGACATGAATGTTTTGGCTGAGCTCACAAAGGGTTCTTTCACAAGGCTTGGAAAGTCTTTGGTCTCTACATCCAAGATGTGCCTTCCTGGGGTACAGTGGGCTATTGAATCCTTGCCACTGTGACTGGCGGATGCCTGTCTCGGTCAACATTTTCAAATCGTGAAGCTATAATGACTAAATAAACAATAGGTGGGCTCGATCCTCCTTTGGAACATGTTGGCTTTTCTTGGGTGGGTGCACGTAATGATGAGCAACTCCAGCAATGACAAATGAGAGGCTGTGGTACTCAGGCCAAATGCTTTCCCCAGGGCAGTATCCACATGAGACACATCTTAATCATCAGAATTCTGCAAAAGTCAATTCACAGGGGAAGGGGGCTCTCTTACACCAAAGATGTTATTCTCAAGGGGTCCCAGAAATGCCCACACTAATTGCCATTGTTCTAACTCATTTTGTAACACATCCGATTTTCATTAATTTTCCCATTTGTCTCTGCTAAGTGAGGTTCCAGTAGCCTTGTGAACAGAATGAAAGCCTAAACCAGGCACTGAACTCAGATGGCTTGAGGGGTCCAGCTAGGAATGTCCTGATGTCTATGGGGCGGTGATACACATCAACGCATGTCTCAGTTTCATAAAGGGCCAAGTAAAGGAGCTCTGTGATGACCAGACCAGAAAAATAAATGTTTTACTTAAAAAAAAAATCTCTTTGAAATTGGCTCTTCTGTGATTGTACATGGGATTCTGAACAAAAATATGTGACCATTTTATTAAACTAGTGTTTGAAATAATCTGAGATCCCCCAGTGTCTTTTGGACATGTATGTCCTTTTTGATGTATACTGTGCGTTAGGGAAAGGAGAAGGGGAGTGTATTGGATCATTTTCATCATTCTCCAAAGTTGTCTCATTGTATGAATTTCTGGCCCATCTTCCAATCTCCTGTGTGTTCCTGGCCCTGCTTTTCTTAGTTCTATGAGGAATCACTTGACCCTGTCTCTCTGTGGTCCAGCCACCTGTAATTTTTTCAACTCCTTCACACTTTGTTGTCTTCTGTCCTACCCCAGAGCTTCATATGTATAGTCCTCAGTGTTGGATAACTCAGACCACAAACCCACAAATACACACAGACACACACACACACACACACACACACACACACTCACTCACACGCTGATCAATCACACACCTTCTTCTACCCAGTTCACTACCAATCATCCATCAGATCTCCATTCAAGTACCACCTCTGCGTGAAAGGCCACCTGACCCTCCCAGGTCAGGTTGGGTTCTTACCTTACACATTTTCAAATAATTTATTCTTTTCCTTCAGAACACCTGACACATTAGTGATTGTGTAATCATTTGGGTGATTTTGCATTGATGGCATGATCCACCATAGCTTTTCTGAACCCTTAGGAACAGAGACTGGGTCTATCTTGTTCAGCCCTGTGTCCTCAGCCCTACATGTGGGGCCAGGCACATAGATGACTTGCAATTAATATTGGATGGATGGATGCACACATGAATTAATGAATGAACACACACGAGGGTGTGTGTCTTTCAGGGGATGGGAATGTTACTCATGTAACTTGCAAAGGATATTTTTGGTTTTCTTTAATTCAATCTATTCCAATAACAGAAAATAGAAATGGCAGTATTCTTCACATGAATCAACTTCCTTGCTAATTCTGCTTAAGGAATCAACATTCGTTCAGCCACATAAACACCATGAATGATTCATGTGCCTCTGGTGAGCATTCAAGGAAAAATCTATTTATATGACTTATAAATATCATATAAATACCGTATCTTGTTAATTATACATCTGCGTTCATTTCAGCTTAATCACAGAAACAGCAATTACTCTTCTCTATGACCATTAACAACATCCTAATGGGGCATAGATAAATTACTCAGTAAACAAATGTTTAAATTCATTAGCAGTGACCAACTGAGTGTTACGTTACACACCCTGGATGCTCGGCAGCCATTGTCTCCCTTCATTTCCCCTTCCCTCTGTATCTCCCCACACTGGAGCAGCCTGTGGAATTTGGGACCACTCCAGATAGATAGGATGAAGAGTACAAATGCATACACTGAAGCTTAAAAGAACAGATATGGGAAGGCTCTACCTCCCAATACTGACTGGTACAATACAGCTGGGAATGCATTTTTGATCATGTACCAGATAATTCAAATAGTTGCAGAATGGAGAAAGGTTGATAAAAAACACATGGGGAATCAGAGGGCTTAAAATAGCCAAGATTGCATACCAAGGCCAGAGTTGAGTTCCAGCTACTAGTGGTTTATGCCCATCCAAAATCTGGCTTAGGGAGAAATGGTCAAAGCATAATTCTGCTAGTAAAGATAAATTCATAACATAGAAACCAAGGCCTTTTAGAATTACCTTATACTTTGGCTTCCAAGTATACAGTTAAGTCTTGCCTACCAGGTCCAACAACCCCTGGAATCATGAGAAAAGAAAAGATGTTTTGCGGTTCATGAGCAATGCCCTCTTACAGGAAATGTTCTCTGAGTTCTGAGGCTGCAGGCATCAAATACTACTAATACAGTCCTGCATTGGAATTTTCTTTTCCTTCAAAATCTGTCAAACTGAGAATAACAAGGTTTTGTAGCTTGAATTAATTTGCATGGACTCACTCCTTACAGAAATCATTCTCCCAAATTTATTTGAGATTTTTTTACTCCTTGTAGTATAAACATATAGACATATATAGATATAGATAGCTACATTAAATATCTGTACATTACAGATATTTAGAAATTACAATGTAAAATCCCACATTTTCTTCTTTTCCCACTGCATGTTATGTCCTGTCCCACAGAGAAATCCAGTGCTAATGATTTGATATCTTTACTTTTATTTTGATACACATAGCATCCTATCTCACAAACACCATTCTGCAACCTACTTTTACTTCAATATCCAGTGAATCTATAAATATTTTTTAAAATGTTTTCAAAGCAATAAACTTTTCACTTAAAAAAGATATCAATTTAGAGTATCACTCTAGCATATTACTATCGAATGATATACTAATATTTTATCGTTAGGATATACAATAACTCATTTAACAAGTCTTCTATTGGCTGGGTGTGGTGGCTCACACCTATAACCCTAGCACCCTGGGAGGCCAAGGCAGGCGGATTGCCTGGGCTCACAGGTTTGAGACCAGCCCAAGCTAGAGAGAGCCTAAAAATAGCCGGGCATTGTGGCAGACACCTGTGGTCCCAGCTACTCAGGAGGCTGAGGGAAGAGAATTGCTTGAGCCCAGGAGTCTGAGGTTACAGTGAGCTATGACACCACAGCACTCTACCATGGTGACCAAGTGAGGCTCTGTCTCAAAAAAAAAAAAGTCTTCTATTGACAGATGCTTAGCTTGTTTTCAAGTTTTTCAATGTTATACTAATGGTGCTGTGGACAACCTTTCACCTCCAGTTGTTATACAATTTGACAGGCTGAGCTCTTCACTTGTTTCAATTCTTCTTATATAAGAGGCATGTATCTAAACTATCTTGAAGTTCACATAGTTACATCGGTAAGGTTTCAGTATTAGAACATTTGCATTTGTGTGAGAAACATTTAGGCAGAGCAGACATAAGCGAAGTATTGAATGGTTTTGTCCACTCCTCCAAAGTGGCCCTTGTGTTTCAGCTGGGCCCTCTCCCAGAGGATGCACGTGTTCACCAAACCCTCCCACATGCTCAGAAAGGCATCTTTAGGGGGACTGCATGACTGACCAGCCTTCAAGCTTGACACAATCAAACAAACAAAACCATCTGCAAGTTCAGCAAAAAGGACAGAAGGAACTTCTCAACTTGGTTGAAAACGCAACGAAAAAACAATGAACTTCTAGAAACAACTGCTTGTAGTGTGCAGGAGCCAGGCCTTCTAAATTTGGTCCCTCTTCCTATTTGACAGTCATTGATAGGCTTCATCAAAACTCAATGTTTCGGCCAGCGTGATGGTTCGCGCCTGTAGTCCTAGCACTGTGGGAGGCCGAGGCGGGTGGATTGCCTGAGCTCAGAAGTCCGAGACCATCCTAAGCTGGAGTGAGCCAGAGTGAGACCCATCTGTACCAAAAAAAAGCCAGGGGGGCTCCTGCAGTCCCAGCTACTTTGGGAGGCAGAGAGGAAGAGAATCGCTAAAGAAAGAAAAGAAAAAAAAAATTTTTTTTTAAATCTTCAAACTAAGATGAGTGAAAGCCAGTTGAAATTGAAAGCAAAATTTTAAAAACACTCAATGTTTCAACCCCAGAATGAGGCCAAATTTACTTTAATGTTACTATCTGTCATTATGTATTTATGAACATAGCACCTGCAAGAGCCCTTCCTTTGTACGTGGCACAGTGATGTGAGTTTGGGGACATGAATATAAATAAGGCACCCTCTGCACCCCTAAAGAATATCCATGTAGACCAGCAGTTTTAGCCTCTTTTGTAGCCATAGACCCATTTGAGAATCTGATGAAAACTGAAGAACTAGAAAAATATACATGTGCATATGAACCCAAATCCTTATCTTAGCTAGTGCCCTAAACTTGGAAACCAGCTGTCAATCCATGGGTCTAGGCTAAGACTCCTTGGTCCACTGGAAAGACAAGATGAGCAACTGGAAAAATTAGAGATCACTTAGCTGAAAATGTAGTCCACCGTAGAGCACTTCTTGTTGCATAGAGTAGTTTCTCACAGCAACTACAGCACAACTACTCCACTTGTGCCAGATGAGGCAGTATGCTCAGAGCGATGACATGACTAGCTGAAGGCCACTGAGCTAGAGGTGGGCAGAGCTCTGCCTAGGATCCAGGTCTATGACTTGTGCTCCGTTTTGCCAAATGGGGTTGATGACTAAGATAAAAATGCCATGAACAAGGTTAAAAGAAAACCCTAGTGTCCATAAATTAGAGATGAAAAGTTTGAGCAATCATCAGTCTTACCTTTGCATATGGACATTTTTAAGTTTTTGAAGTCTCTCTAAGACCTTCCCTGTATAGACTACATATTTGTCTGTGCAATTATTATGTATAAAATATCTAAAGTTCCCTTTATTATATATTCTTTGAAGACAGGGACTTCAGCAGGTACATTTCTATGTCCTGGATGCCTACCAAATTGCCTGGCATAGAGCAGGCATTCCTTGTTGAGTGAGCAAAAGGTCCTTATACAAAGAAAAAGATTAGGGAGATTATCTTCCACTAAATGTATTGCTCAGTTCATGTTCAGTCCTCAGGGATTGTCTCCAGGCTGGGACATGAGAAGTGTCATCAGTTCATGTACATATTCTCTCTGTTACACCTGGATTTTTGGTGCTCCCTCCACGCTCTTTTCTATTAACTGTGATATTTAATAAGTGAGATGAAGCTAGTTTAAATATTTGACACTAAGAAGTCTTTTATTTCACATAATAAGACAGTTTTCCATGGCATATGTCAAAATAGAAGAAACCTTAAGTAATTTAATTATTTAAATTAGTTGTAAGCTTTGGATGTTTTTCTTTGGGAGCTTATTGAATAATAAAATAGAGAAAAGCCAAACTGTAACTTACCACCCAACCCAGCCCAAATGAAAACTTAGGAAAATAGTGTGGTTGCTAAAGCAATAAATGAATAGTTTAACCCCTCCAGGAAGGAGTAAGGGAATAAGTCTGTATTTCATATGACAACACTAAAATCCAGGGTCTATTCTTTTTTTTGAGACAAAGTCTTACTATGTCACCCTCAGTACAGTGCTATAGCGTCACAGCTCACAGCAACCTCAAACTCTTGGGCTTAAGTGATTCTCTTGCCACAGCCTACAGAGTAGCTGGGACTACAGGCATCTGCCACAACGCCCAGCTATTTTTTTGTTGGAGTTGTCATTGTTGTTTAGCATGCCGGGCTGGGTTTGAACCAGCCAGCCCTGGTGTATGTGGCCAGCACCCTAGCTGCTGAGCTACAGGCACCAAGCCAGAGTCTATTCTTGATCCATTTTTGTAATCTAGAAAAGTGTTTGACATATAGTGGGTACTCAGTTAACTTTTATTAAATTGGATTTTTGAAAAATGTATACACATCTGTAACATAGGTTGATATATGTGTACACATTGTTTAAATATCCTATGAAGGTTATTTCATAGGGAAGGCCATGCCCCATATCTTTCCATTATATAAACCACTAAAACCCATACTACACATATGTAAATGGGACCACAACTAAGGTCAGTTGTGTTATAGAATTGTATCAAGTATGTGCTTACTCTGGTTGAAGCCACCCTGTATAGCACCAGTTCTTTGTAATACTGTTTCTGCGACATTTTCCTAAATGAACAGGTAAAATGATCCACTATGGTGTATAGATTATAACTTACAGCTTATACTTTTAACCTCAAGCCAGCAGTGGAGGCAGTACTCCCCAGCTCCAAGCAGGCAGTTCATACACCAGACAGCCCAACTTCTCAGCCAGGGAGTGCTGCACTGTGCCCTGCTGAGCTGAGTATGGTTCTACATTGGAGGTTGTCATTCTACATGAATGGCCTCATTCTGCTATTCATTTTAGCCATGGTGAACAATGTTGATCCACAGTAGCTGATGAAGACAGCAGGTGGCCAGGACCTGATGGATTCACTGCTGAATTCTACCAAGCATTCAAATAAGAACTAATACCAATCTTACTTAAACTATTCCAAAAATGCAAAGAGGGGGTGATACTCCAAAACTCATTCTATGAGGCCTGTATCACCCTGATACTAAAACTAGACAAAGACACAACACAAAAATAAAACTATAGACCAATATCTCTGATGAAAATAGATATAAAAATAGTCAACAAAATACTAGCAAACTGAATTCAGCAACACATTATTCATCACAAGGATGCAAGGATGATTCAACATATGAAGTAAATCAATGTGATACATCATATCAACAGAACAAAGGACAAAAACTACATGATCATTTCAACTGATATTGAAAAACTATTCCATAAAATTCAGCATTCCTTCATGATAAAAAAAAAAAAAACTAGGTATAGAAGGAACTTACCTCAACATAATAAAATCCATATATGAAAGACCCACAGCTAGTATGATAATGAATGGAGAAAAATTGAAAGCCTTTCCCATATGATCTGGAATAAGACAAAGTGCCCATTTTCACCACTGTTATTGAACACAGCACTAGAAGTTCTAGCTAGAATAATCAGGTGAGAGAAAGAAATAAAAGGCATCCAGATTGGACAGAAAGAAAAATTATTCCTGATGGCAGACAATATGATCTTATATCTAGAGAAACCTAAAGATTCTACCCCAAAGCTATTAGAACTGATAAACAAATTTAGCAAAATTTCAGGATACAAAATCAATGGACAAAAATCAGTAGCACTGGGCGGCGCCTGTGGCTCATCGAGTAGGTGTCTGGCCCCATATACCGAAGGTGGTGGGTTCAAACCCAGCCTCGGTCAATCTGCAAAATAGAAAACAAAAACAAAAAAATCAGTAGCACTTCTATGTGCCACCAGCAAACAATCAGAAAAGGAAACCAAGAAAGTAATCCCGTTTGCAATAGCTACAAGTAAAATAAAATACTCTGGAATAAACTTAACCAAAGAAGTGAAAGATTCTATAATGAAAACTATATAACATTGATGAAATAAATTCAAGAAGACACAAAAAATGGAAAGATATTCCATGTTCATGGATTGGAAGAATCAATATTATTAAAATGTTCATACTACCCAAAGAAATATACAGATTCACTGAAATCCCCATCAAAATACCAATGACATTCTTTACAGAAATTGAAAAAATAATCCTAAAATTTAAATGTATCTACAAAAGACCTAGAATAGCCAAAGCCAACCTAAGCAAAAAGAACAAAACTAGAGGAATCACACTACCTGACTTCAAATTATACTAAGAGCTGTAGTAACCAAAATAGCATGGTATTAGTAATAGACACGTAGACCAAAAAGCAGAATAGAGAATCCGGAAACAAATTCACACATCTGTAGTGAACTTCAACAAAAGTGCCAAGGACATATAATGGGGAAAGGACAGTTTCTTCAATAAATGGTGCTGGAAAAACTGGTTATCCACGTGCAGGAAAATAAAACCTAGACCCTTATCTCCTCCATGTGCCAAAATCAATTCAAAATGGATTAAAACCTTTAACACCTGAAACTATGAAACTATTAGAAGAAATCATCATGGAAACACTTCAAGACATTGGTCTGGGCAAGGACTTCGTGAGTAATGCCCCAAAGCACAGGCAACCAAAGCAAAATTGGACAAATGGGATCATATCGAGCTAAAAAGCTTCTATACAGGAAAAGAAGCAACAAAGTAAAGAGACAACCCACAGAATGGGAGAAAATATTTGTAAACTACCCATCTGATGGGATTAATAAATAAAATATGTAAAGAATAAATACATAAAATATGTAAACAACTCACTGGGAGGAAATAATCCAATTTTAAAAAGTGCAAAGAAATGCAATAGAAAATTCACAAAAAAAGATATAAATGGCCCATAGGTATATGAAAAAATGTTCAACATCATTCATCATCAGAAAAATGCAAATCCAAACTACAATGAAATATCATCAACAGGCAATAACAAATGTTGATGAGAATGCGGAGAAAAAGGGATCCCTTGTAAACTGTTGGTAGGAATGTAAATTAATGCAACCATTATGAAAAACAGTATGGAGCTTCCTCAGAAAACTAAAAATACAACTACTATATGACCCAGAAATCCCACTACTGGGTATATATGCAAAATAGGAGCATTTAGTATATCAGAAAGACAGCTCCACTCCCCTGTTTATTGCAGTAGCCAAGATACGGAATCAACCTAAATGTCCATCAACAGATGAACGGCTAAAGAGATTGTGGTACATATACACAATGGAATATGGTAGAGCCATAAAAAAAGAATGAAATCATGTCATTTGCAACAACATGGATGGAACTGGAGAGCATTATGTTAAGTGAAATAAGCCAATAATAGAAAGATAAATCTCACATGTTCTCACTCACATGTGAGAGCTAAATATTAAGAAACAAATTGATCTCATGGAGACAAAGAGTAGAATGGTGGTTACCAGAGCCTGGTAGTGGGGAGGGAAGGTAAACTAGGGATGATTAATGGGTACAAAAATATAGTTAGATAGAATAAACACTATTTGATAGCACAACAAAGTGACTATAATGGATAATAAGTTAGGGTATACTTTAAAATAACTAAAAACGTGTAATTAGAATGTTCTTAACACAAATTAATGTTAAATACCTGAGGTGATGGATACCCCAATTACCCTGATTTCATTAATTCATGTTGTGTGCCATATCAAACCATCACATGTACCCTGTAAAGATATACAACTATTATGCACCTATAATAATTAAATGGCAGGTGGTAGAGCTGGATTTGCAAAGAAGCAAAGGATTATACTAAAACACTGGTTTTAGCTAAAACATTTTAGCATGGCTCAGTGTGTGTTTAAAGAAATGATTGTGAAATTGCTACGTTCAGCTGGTAATTGGGAATTTATGGAGAAATAGCAGCAGTATAAGAAATGTAAGAAATGTCAGTGTAGATGGGGACAATGACCTACAGTTATAGGCAACTAAGGTCCAGGGTGAGTCAGCACTTGGAGAAACTACAGGAAGTGGAAGAGTAATAGTTAAAGCACAGTCCCAGAAACATACTTGAACAAGGCCTTTTTAAGCTGATTCAGTTAAAATTCCCATTTTTAAGAATGCATGGCTTGCTTATAACATGAAATTCTTAATTTCCTACTACTGAGAAGCACCCAGTCATTTCAGGCACAACAAAGTAATCCAGGAGAAGATCTCCTCCTACCTTAAATTATCTCTGCAACAAGAAAAGCTTAATTGGGGGAAACACTTGGAACCATTATAATACTTAACACGTAATAATTTCACTCTCTCTAAAATGCCCCCTCTGGGGAATGAAGCCCCAGAGTTCTGTGGAAGGGGACCAGGACCATGCCACATCTCTCCTCCTCGTGCTCTCTGGACCTGAACACTAGCTGGACTGAAATGTGGTCACTCTCCACCAGCACCTAATTTAGCACACTGGCACTTAATAAATATTTAGCACTATCAAATGTGCTTGCAGGAAACAGCTTGGAAAGGAGTCGCCTCATTTTTAAGCAGCTGGTCACGAATTGCACATTTTGCAAAAACTAAATTGTCTTGTTAATAAAAATAAATGATTCCATGTGTTTCATTGTTTTGGTGTTAGTTTCAAAACCACATGCCCCAGAAAATAGCTCCCTTAATAAGAGCGAAAAACTCAATTTTTTAATTAAAATGGTGGTGAAATTCATCTATGTATTCAACAAACACTTGAGCATCTATAATGTCCAATACGATTGTAAACACTAGGAACGCACCAGTGAAGAAGACCAGCAAGCTTTAATGGTGTGAGTACATTTACAAATAAACACATCACATGTGCTATGAAGGAAAAGAAAACAGAGAAAGAAGACAGAGGATGATAAGGGATACAGTTTTCCCAAAGGTACAAGACATCTTATAAGAGCAAGAGACCAAAGCAGATTGAGAGTGCAAGGCATATGAATACCTAGAGAGAGTTCCAGGTAGATGGCAGGGTAAGCACAAGATCCTGTGTATAACCATGCTTGTTGGGCCACGGACAAGGCCCAATAGATCACATTTGGATGACTGAGCAGGAAAATAAGAGAAGAGAAGATTGGAGAGGTAGCAGGAAGTCATGTTTCGCCAGGCTTTACAGGCCATGGTGAGAACTTTGGACATCATTCTAAGTGCAATGGAAATTACTGGAGGCTTTGAGGAAGGCATGATCAGGTGAAATTTAGGATTATACAATACCAAACAATGTTAAATCAATCCAAGTAAAGTCTTCTGTTTCAAGTCAAGAGCGGACTAGATATTGAACGAAACTTTTCCTGCTATAGCACCCCTAAAAGTACTAGATACACACACACATACACACACACAAATGTATGTTGAGCTGGCAGAAATGTAAGGGAATTCTTTGGAAGCTAAAACTATAGGTTAGCAAACATAGAGTAGTATTTGCCATGGGGTCATCTGCCAATTTCTGGTAAATTAGAATTTGAATTTTAAAAGCTCTTTCCTCTGGAAGATGAGAGGCAAATATTGAGACCTAAGCAGGTTAGGACATCATTTTAGGGTCTACTGATAAAGTTATAGTTGATACCTCATTGGTTAAAAAAAAAAAAAAAAAAAAAAAACCTACACAGGAAGCTTGTGGAAATAAATGTCTGTTTCAGGTTAAGGCTTTATGTGATGTATTTTTTAAAACTCCCTGATTAACTCGTAAATATAGTACTGCAATCACAGATAACTCATAGTTTATAAAACCTTATGGCAAGGAGAAGAAAAAAGAGGAGGAGAAAATGTAAAGATATATGGGATCACAAATTCCCCCTTCAGAAGCCTGGTTCTGCTAACGCCAATTCTCTAAGGAAAAAATGCATTTTAAACTTAGGCCCCCAACACATCTGACAGATAAAGTTTGAGAAAAAAATGAGTTCACCATCGAAAATTAATAAACCTACGAGGACATAAGCCATCTTGAGTGAAAGATGCCAGAACTACAAACTGTAAACCAGCAGCTCCCAAGAGGTAGAAGTGGTTCAGTCAAAGCAAATGTGGACTAATCAGGAATAAAGGTCACAGCAACCATTTGGGGGATGCTGAAGGTGTTTTGCTTGTTAACTTTCTGGAGGGCCAGAGAATGATAACATCTGCTTATTATGAGAATGTTTTATTAGAAGAGAGTTAGCCAAAGATGCAGCAGAAAAATGCTCAGGAAAGCTTCACCATAGAGTCTTTCCCCACCATGACAACACTGCTATTCATTCTTCTCATAAAACAAGGGGAATTTTACAAGGTTTCAATGAGAAATCCTTAGTTATCCACTTTACAGTCCTCATTTGGCTCCTTTTTTGTTTCCTGATCTTAAAATATCTGTAAAGGGCACCCATTTTTCTTCAGTTAGTAATGTAAAAAAGACATCATTGACATGGTTAAATTCCCAGGGCCCTTGGTTTTACAGAGATTAACTAAGTGCATGGTATCATGGGAGCTTATGTTGAAAAATAAATTTTGTATTTTTTATCTTTCTCTTTTAATTCTTTTTTCATGAACCTTTTGTAGTACTTTTGTGTAAAGAGCTCCTACAATTCAATAATAAGAAAACAAACTTCCCAATAAAAATGAAAATGGCATATGCCTAACGGGCAAATCATTTGAACCTGCGAGTCACAAAAGAAGATACATGAACAAGTGCAGGAGACACTACTCAGTTTGCACTGGTCATTGAATCCACAGTGAGCTATGTCTATATACCTACTACAATAGTCAAAATGCTACAAAATTATTTTTTTAATGTAATAATATTAAGAGTTGACAAAGATGTGGAGCAACTAGAACTTTCATATATCACTAATAAGAGTATGAAAAGGTACAGCCCCTTTTGGTGAAAAATTTGACAGTTTCTCAAAAAGTTAAAGATGTATCTTCTGCATGATACAGGGATTTCACTCCTCAGTGTCTACTGAAGAGAAGTGAAAGTACTCGTTTGCACAAAGATTTGTACACAGCATTCACAGCAGTCATTATATATAATAGCAAAATCAGTGGAAACTATCTAAGCGCCTATCCACAGAAGAATGAATACCATACAACAGAATGCTGTTCCTAAGCTAAAGAAAACTAAACTGTTTATAGTCACAACAACATGGATGAAAACATTATCCTCACTGAAAGAATTATGTAAAAACAACTAAATAGTATGATTCCATTTATATTAAAGTTTAGAAAAGGTAAAACTATAGGGACCGAAAACATATATGGTTGTCTAGGAGCACAGATGGAACACAAAGGGGTGTGAGAACCCTTTGGAGGTGATAAAAGTATTGTCAAGCATACTGCAGTGTTCTCCGCATAAATGAATACGTTTACCAAAACTTACTGAACTTTATGCTTAAAATCGTGGATTTGATTGCACTTAAATTATATAATGAAGTTTTAAAAATATGAAAGATGAGATGTTATAAATGCAACATAGCAATGCGTCAACAAATTTGAAAATATAGTCAAAATGAGCTAAGAAAATTGCTAAAGCCAATCTCGGAAAAATATAAAATTGGAATTTATCCTGTCACTATTAATGAAAATGAATCCGTAGTGAAAAATCTCCCTTAAACATATTCTTCTTAGCAAAGTATCTCAAGAATGGAAGAAAAAGTATCCAATGTACTCAGCCCTAATATAGAGCTAATTTATAGCTTTCATATGAAGGCTAAAACCCAATTATAGCGCAAGAATACAGGGAAAAGGAAAAGGGAGGGGAGGGGAGGGGGGAGGATGGGTGGAGGGAGGGCAATTGGTGGGATCGCACCTACGGTGCATCTTAGTAGGGTACTGGTGAAACTTATCAAATGTAGAGTATCAATGTCTTTCTATAGTGATTAAGAAAATGCTATGAGGGCTATCTCTCACAGTACGATCAAAATGTTTCTGATTGTATATGAAGCACATTCTGCCCTATGATTGCACCAATGTACACAATTATGATTGAATAAAATTATTAAAAAAAAATCT
>CAUYRH010099987.1:0-23078 GCA_963574655.1 Perodicticus potto | reverse complement strand
CCCATGGAACACATTTAATGAAAGTCATCTGAACAGAAGCAATACAATTTGAATCAGAGCAAACAAATTGACTTATTTTACATTATGTAGTGACCTATGCAATTAACATTTATAACATTCAGTGTTCTCAGAATGAAATTTGTCCTTTTAACAAGACAATATACATAAACCAAATAGTATACAGTGCCCTGGAGTTGGCACTGAACAGCAAAAAACCCCAAAAAACAAAAAAACAAAAAACTAACACTGAACTGTTCAGCCTTAATCTTATTTTCAATTCCTTTTACACCAAGCTGGGCAAATCAGCAAAAATAACAGAATAATTCTCTAACTAAAAAAAAGTGTTATTACATCCCTATTTTCAAGATTCTTCGGTTCTTATTTTCAAATAAACAAAGTAGTTTTACAATGTCTCACAACCCCCAAAATAACGTGAAAAACCCAACAAATTCTTTTGAGTATTCCATCTTCAGTTTAAGGGCACCCACAAACAAGTGAATGCTCCTTCTCATTCCTCTCAATTACAATGAGACCTCTCTTCGAATTGATGAAATTCGTACCACTTGCACACCTATTGTGGGAAACTTCCCTTTCGAAGGAGTCCCCTTATGCAAAAGCTTTTGTTGAAATCAGTTTCCTGAGCAGAAGAGCTTGGTTATAAGATTCAGAAGTTTCTGCCGGAAATTCAGTTTGTCTCCCAGTCTCCTGAGCTGAGCTGAGCTGCACATTCCTCTTCGAGCTCAGTCCTCGCGGGGCTCGGGTGCGCGGTCTTACGCGCCTTCTTCCCGGCCCATCTCGGGCCACGAACTCTGCTGCGGATCCCGGGGTCTCAGTCTCCCAACCCGAGCACCTCGGGTGTCTGCAGGATGCGGAGTGCGCGCAGGCAGCCGGGCGAGACCGGTTGGCTGAACGGGAAAAACCGAGAAGCTACCAAGTGTGCACAGTCGTGCTGGGAGCCTCTGAGGTCCCCGTGTATCACATTTATTGACTTACATATGTTGAATCATCCTTGTTTCCCTGGGATTAAAGTACATCTGGTCATGGTGGATTATTATTATTTTTTGATGTACTGTTGAATTTTGTCTGCTAGTATTTTGTTGAAGAGTTCTGCATCTATATATATTCCCAAGGGATATTAGTCTGTGGTTTTCTTTTCTTGTAGTGTCCTTTCCTGACTTTGGTATCAAAGTGATGCCAGCTTTATAGAATGAGTTAGGAAGGATTACTTCCTTCTCAATGTTATGGCATAATTTCTGCAGTATGGGTACCAGCTCTTCTTTTTAATGTAAAATTCGGCTGTGAATCCATCTGGCTTTTTTTGTTGTTGTTGTTGGAAGACTTTTTATTACTGCTTCAATCTTGTTTCTCATTATTGGTCTATTCAGGAGTCCTGTTTCTTTCTGAGTCTTGGAAGGCTGTTTCCAGGAAATTTGTCAATTTCCTCTATGTTTTCGAGTTTATGTACATAGAGATTTTTATAGTATTCACACAGGATATTTTGTATTTCTGTGTTATCAGTTGTAATATATACTTTGTCATTTCTGGTTGAGTTTATTTGGGTCCTTTCTCGTCTATTCTTGGTTAATCTAGCAAGAGCTCCATCAACTTTGTTTATCTTTTCAAAGAACTGACTTTTTGTTTCATTGATCCTTTGTATTTTTTGTTTTGTTTTCCATTTCATTTAGTTCTGCTCTGACCTAAGTTATTTCTTTTCTTCTGCTGCCTTTCGGTTTGGTTTGCTCTTCCTTTTCTAATTCACTGAGATAGGTCATTGGATTGTTCATTTGAGATATTTCTGCCTCTTTGAAGTAGGCATTAATAGCTATGAATTTTCCCCTTGGAACTGATTTTGCTGGCTCGGCGCCTATAGCTCAAGCAGCTAAGGTGCCAGCCACATACACCAGAGCTGGTGGGCTCGAATCCAGCTTGGGCCTGCCAAACAACAATGACAACTACAACCAAAAAATAGCCAGGCGTTGTGGTGGGCACCTGCTTCACCTACCCTTTTTGCTGAACTCTAACCTTCTTGGGGGTTGACTTCTGCCAATATTTTGCTCCTTCTTATTCTGCTCCATAACTTCTTTTTGTGGAATCTCTTGTAGTTTCTGGCACTTTTCCCTCAGAATTACACTGGAATGATGATTGTTTATTTGTTTTTTCTTTTTCATGTAATATATTTTCCTTCTTTCTAGATAATTTGCCAGCTCGTACCTCTGATGAGTCATCTTCCTGAGTTCTTCCCTAAAGTATGTTTCTTATAGGCAACATATAGTTAAGTCTTGCTTATTTTCTAATATGACAACCTCTATCTTTTAATTAGGGTGTTTAAACAATTTACATTTAATGTAATTTTTATGTAATTAAGTTTAAATCTGCCTCTTTGCTATTTGTTTTTTATTTGTACCATCTGTCCTATTTTTCATTTTCCCTCTTTTTCTGTCTTCTATTTAACTAATTGAGTACTTCTTTGTTTGTTGCCTTATTAGCTATAATTCTCATAGTTTACTTCAAATGATGTACCATTTCACACACTTCCATTTCTCTCCCTCCATCCAGCCTTTATTCTCTTACCGTATGCATATTTTTTTTTGAGACAGAGTCTCACTTTGTTGCCCTTGGTAGAGTGCCATGGCATCACAACTCACAGCAACCTCAAATTCTTGGGCTTAAGTGATTCTCTTGCCTCAGCCTCCCAAATATCTGGGACTATAAGCGTGCACTACAACACCTGGTTGTTTTTAGAGAGGCGGTCTCGCTCTGACTCAGGCTGGTCTTGAACCTGTGAGCTCAGGCAATCCATCCTCCTTGGCCTCCCAGAGTACTAGGTACATATTATTTTTACACGGTATAAACCCTACCATATATGATTATTTTTGTTTAAATATTCAATTAGCTTTTAAAGATATTTAAATCATAAGAAAAAAAACTCTTATGTATTCAACAAAGTATTGTTTCTAGTGCTCCATGTTCCTTTGTGTAAATTCGTATTTCCTTCTTTTTTCTTCTGCCTAAAGGAATTCTTTTAACATTTCTTATAGTATATTTCTACTCTTGCTGGTTTCTTTCAGCCACTATATGCTTGAAAAATACCATTTGATTTTCATTTTAGAAGAGTATTCTCCCTGAGCATGGGATTCAGAGTTGAGAGTTTGCCCCCCCATTACTCTCAGGGTGTTGCTCCACTGTATTCTCACTTGCATGCCTCCTGACAATAACTCTGCTTGTCACTTTTATGTTTGTGCATTTGTAGGTAATGTAGTTTTTCTTACGGCAGCTTTTAAGATTTTCTTTTTATCACCTGTTATGGGCAAGTTGGATTATGAAGTGCTTGGGCTTTGTTCAGCTTCCTAGAACCGAAGGTTTGTAGTTTTTGTAAAATTTGAAAAGTATCTAGGTGTTATTTCTTCAAAAATGTTTATGTCACCCTCCTTAGCGGTCTCTGATTACACATATATTAAGCCATGTCAAGTTGTCATGAAGCTCACTTATGATCTTTTTACACACTTAAAAATTTTTTTTTCTCTTTCATTTTGGATAATTTCTATTGCTAGGTCTTTAAGCTCACTAATCTTTTCTTTTGCAATTTATAATCTGCTATTTATCATATCCAGTGTAGTTTTAATCTCAGATCTTATAGTTTTTAACTCCAGAATTTGATTTCAGCTTATCTTTATCTTCCATGTCTCTACTGAACTTTCTGAACATAGGTAATACAGTTAGAATAATTGTTTAAATATCCCTCCAGCCCTAAGTAACCAATATTCTCTTTCCATTTGGAGCCAAAGTTGTTTATGCAATTGCAAAACAATCACTACACAGTTCCTCTCCAATGTGAACTGTTATAACCTCTTGACATTTTCTTTGGAGGAAAATATATAAAATAAACCAAACAAATTCACCATGTGGCAGAAAGCTTCAGAACTATTCAAAAGCAAACACTTGATTGAAAAGGATTCTAAATATCCTTTTAATTGCTCACTTGTGCAAAATTAAAACCACTAAAAAACAACAAAAAGAGATAGTTTCATAATCTGCTCTCCCTGCTTATGTGAGAAGCAACCAAACATTGTTTAAGTTGGTATCAGGGATTCAATATAAATGAAACTAGTTCCCCAAACCCTGTCAAAGGGTCAGGAAAAATTGTGTCTACTTTTTGACACTTTGTACCCACTGTAGGCTAGACTCTGACCACTAATGCTCATGAAGATGATCAAGGCCCTCAGGGACCTGCCAAGTCCAATGAATCAAAGAAAGGCCAAATCAAATTCAACACAATTTGACTATCATCTGTATCTTACTGCATTCTAAAAATATTTGAAAACCAGTCACATAAAACTACTATGCATAGTTATATATGCCTGGTAAGAACATTCAAACCAGCTACACAATGTAATCTTTCATAGTGAGGAAAATGGGTGTTTTCTGTAAGTTCATGTTCTAATCAGGCAGGTATGTGGATAACCACGGATGGGCTAACAAATGGGTTCCCAGCAATGAGTCCATTCTTGGCCAGGAGGTCCTTTATGATATTAAATTAACTAAATATTTTTTCTTTCCTTCTCTCAAATGCCGTGGCATTCATTCCATGTACCACTGGGCACATATCAGAGCAATGGCAGAGTCTTGATTTACCACCGTGAATTTGTGCCTATGCAGGTCAATTCCAGGAAATTTAGTTTGCTGTCGAAAGCTGCTTACAGGCCCTGTGGACTGGCCTATAAATTTTCAAGTGTCTGAGATCATATCAACACTGTCTCAGAAGCAGAATGCTGAGGCCATGGCCCAAATTGGCCCCATTAAAATGTCAAGTGATGCCTTGTCAATTTGGAAAGCTATCATCAGTAATGTTTTTACTTTTTTTTTCTTCAGAGAAATGCATGACAAAACATAGTAGAAAAACAGACTTGATCTATATCTGGTGTGACTGCAATGCCTAATGAACATCTCAATAAGATCTGCCTCTCCCATCAGAGCAGTATACAAAATGAGTGGAAATTAGGTGCTTTCTGACCAATCAAGGACAGGTTAGACCACTGGTGATTAAAAATGGTTTAGTTGTGTGATTGAAGAATGTTGAGTATCCACAAAACCCAAAATTTATCTCCCTGCCACAGGAGGGAATTCCCACAGATAAGCTTATTTTTGATAGATTTCAAAATAATAATGAAAAAATCATTTTGATTACACTTGACTGCTTTCAAAGCTCTTCCATGTGCATTATTAGCCTGTTTGGTCTTGTTCAATAGATACTATCTTCCTCTTATTCTCATGGAAAATGAAGCAGACTCTCAAAGAGCCTAAGTGACTTGCCCAAGGTCCAGGCAGGAATCAGAAAAGGAAATTATAAGGGTCCAGCATTATAATGGGATGGACCAACACATCCTGCCCTAGGTACTATGATAAGAGAGGCACCAAGGACTACTAAGTCTGTGCAGAGTAGAGTGCCAAAAATAAAGGTGCTAAGCAGTGGCCAGTAGACCAGTGGGACATCAGAGTTGGGAGGTGGTGGTGGACAGTGAAGAAGCAGGCCAAGGACCTTTTACTAGAGGCGTCCAACCTTTTGGCTTCTCTGCGCCACATTGGAAGGAGTTGTCTTGGTCCACACATTAAATACACTAACACTAATGAAAGCTGATAAACAAAAAACGAAAAAAAAGTCCATGCATAATTTTCATGCTATCGGCCACCAGACATAGGCAAAAAAGTACTCACATAACCCACATTCAGCCTGTGAGCCTTGGGTTAGACACTCCTGTGAGAAAGCACACACATGCCCAATCTCTGAATTATTCTGTTTAGGTGTGATTTACAGAACATAATATAACAAACTGGACTCTCTATTCTTTGTTTCCTTCTACATCGAGGTTTCAATCCCTCTGACAGGGAGATCATTTTATCCCAAGGCCTACAGATTCTCTGAAAGTTTGGCTGAGGAAGTGGAGGGCTACATATCTCATGGCCAGAAAATCCAGTGATCACTGACAGGTTATCACCCTCAAATTCTTTCAGGTCTGTCTAAATCTGAAATTACTCAACTAGGAGGCTTATTTGGGTATGTAAGACTGATCTAGTTCAATAACAACAAAGTTTCACTTATCAAAAACTAACTCAGTTCCCAGCACTATGCCTAGGGTCTGAAAGGCACCATTTCTAATCTTCACAGCCACCCTGCAAGGAAAGTGTTAACAACACCTGATAAATGAGATTGTACTTAGGGCTCCACAGCTAGTACATGATAAAGGCAGATTATGATGTCTGGTCTATCTGACTGTAAGGTACTACTCACAATATTCCATCTCACTGAGCTGCTGAGAGCCCCCTACTTAAAAGTCTAATAATGGCAATGACAATAAAAATGAATTTAACATTGTAAAGGCAAAACATCAAAGTCCAAAGCCTTGGAGTGCTGGTTTTCTCTCCTACCAAGAGCTAGGCAAATCCCTGGATCGCTGGGCTGCCTATTCCTTGTCTGTGTCATGAAGAGTTGAAGTACTGAGATACTATATTGGGCTGTATGACTCTAAAAGACTAGCAGCCAAAACCAACATTTTGATTTCCTCAAACTACATTGAAACAGGTAGGAAATTAATTTCTTATAAAGTTATGCAATCAGTAAAAAGCTATAAAATATGACACGAACTGTGTACTACAACATTCAGCACTGTTTCCTCATCCATCTTAACCACATCTCTGGAGCCAGACCTGGGAGAGGTTCACTCTTGATGCTTTGCTGTAACATGACCCACAGGGAAGTGTATAACTGGAAGTACCAGAAAAACTTTACTGTAACATCATGAGCCTGATAACCCAGCCTGTGGCATGGCCTTCAAAAGCAGTAAGACAAGTTCCAGGGATCTCAGTTTCCAAGTATGAAAAGAAACTCAGGAAATGAGATTCAAGATACACAAAGCAAAGCTCTGGCATCCCCAGATCGCTAGTCTTGTGTTCTCACCCCTAGAGTAGCCGGGCTCCCACAGGTGTCAGATGTACTCAGCTCAAGAGGGGACAAAGCCCTGTGGAGGGGTATAAAGAGGAGGAAATCCCAAAGGAAACCACCAAATGCTGGGCAGTGGTGCAGTGGTATTGAGTGGGTAGGGAAGCTGAACTGGGTCTCCTGTGAGGTCCCTGTCAATCCACAGCTTCGATTATTTTTGGTGGTCTCTGGGCTGGAAGCCACAGTTGGTCCTTTCTAGATGCTTTCATGAATTGCTATTTTCCTTCCAGAGTCAGCATATTCTTCTTAGGAGTATGCACATACATACGCATGTACACACACAGGCACACACACCCCTCATAAAAGAAGAGAATGCCAAGTCCTGGATTAGACATTCAGCTACTAGAGCAGACGATCTTTCAGTGTCCCTTCCAGCTCTGTAATTCTGTGACTAAATGAGATGCTAATTCAACCTCAAAAGCTCACTGAATGAGAGCTTGCAATTTGAATTTTTGCTCTTTAAACCTCTATTTAGTAATGGAAATAACAAGAGCATGCATTGTATTATACTGTAACATGCCACATGCCATTCTCAGAATTTGATATAATTTATCTACCTCTCGTGAGAACCCTTTGAAGGAGAATCTACTATCATCCTCATACTAGAAATGAGGGAACTGGGGCTCTGAGTTTTTAAGGAACTCACCAAAGATTATACAACTTTGGCAGAAGCAGGATTCCAACCCAATCTAACTCCCACATTCATGCACTTAGCCTCTATGTTATACACTCTCATGTCTTTGCTAGACCTATCTTTATGTATAAAGCATTATAATGTACTGGTTAAGAATCTTAGATTTGAAGCCATACTCCCTGGCTGACTTTATATGTAAAAACGCTAACTGCTTAGCGCTAAGTGCTAAGAACAAGGCTTGGCACATAGTGAATACTCAAAAACACTAACTCTGATGGTTATTATTTATTATATTACTATAATATTTAGGTAATAGTAGGCTGAGAAGTCTCCAAGTGGAAGAATTGTTCATTTGTTATATTATTATTATATATATTTAAATAACAACTTTATTAAGACATCATTCACATACCATAAACTTCATCCATCTAAAGCAGGGGTCCTCAAACTTTTTAAACAGGGGGCCAGTTCACTGTCCCTCAGATCGTTTGAGGGCCAGACTATAGTTTAAAAAGAAAAACTATGAACAAATTCCTATGCATACTGCATATATCTTATTTTGAAGTAAAGAAACAAAACGGGGGCAGCACCTATGGCTCAAAGGAGTAAGGCGCTGGCTCCATATACCAGAGGTGATGGGTTCAAACCCAGCCCTGGCCAAAAACTGCAAAAAAAAAAAAAAAGGGGGAACAAATACAAATACAATATTTCAAATAAAAAAAAAAAGGCACCCCCTATCTGCAAAAAAAAAAGACCTCCTAACTTCAGGGAAAAAAGGCCCCCCCTTAACCGCAAAAAAGGCCCTACTAACGGCAAAATAAAAAAAAAAAAAAATAGACCTCCTAACTTCAAAAAAAAAAAAATCCTAACTTGTTCTTACCTAGGTCCTCAGGCAGCAGCAGGCTCTGCACAGGCAAGCTCGTGACTCCTCCAATCAAGAGTCTCAGTCTCCCCTGAGACTGAGAAGAGGAGTTGAGAGACAGAGAGAAGGAGGGGAGTCAGAGAGTGTGGTGAACATTCCACACATGCACACTGTGGCATGGGAGGAGTCAGCTGCTAAGCAGGCCAGCAAAAACACCCAGGGAGAGACACAGAGAAGCAGGGGTAGGCAGAGACAGAGAGAAGGAGGGGAGTCCAAGAGCATGGCACACATTCCACATATGCGCACTGCGGCCCAGGTCTAGTTGGCTGCTAAGCAGGACCAGCACAGGTGGCAAAAACACCTAGTGGGCCGCAGTTTGAGGACCCCTGATCTCAAGTGTACAATTCAATGGTTTTAGCATATTCACATAGTTGTAGAACCATCATCACTAGCTAATTCCAGGACCTTTTCATCATTGCCTCACCAAAAAATCCCATACCCATTAGCAGTTACTTCCTGTTCCATCCTCCTCTCAGAGCCTGGAAAATACTAATCTACTTTCTGTCTTTATAGATTTGCCTGTTCTCAATATTTCATACAAATGGAATCATACAGTATGTGATCTTTTGTGTCTGGCTCATTTGATTTAGCACAATGTTTCCAAGGCTCATAGCTATGGTAACAAATTCAGAATTCATTCTCTTTTTTTTTTTTTTAGTTGAATTAAAATTCACATAACAAAATTAATTATTTAAAGTTAATAATTCAGTGGCATTTAGTACATGCACAATAGTGTACAACTATTACCTCTATCTAGTTTTGAAACTTCATTCCCTTTTATTATAGAATATTCAATTGTATAGATATATCATATTTTATGTATCTAGTCATCAGGTGATAAACATTTAGGTTACTTCAACTTTTTAAATATTATGAAGAATGCTGCTATAAGCATTAGTGTATTGGCGCTTGTAAGAACATAAATTGTCAATTCTCTTGGATATATACCCAGGAATAGAACTGGTGGATAACATGGTTAACTCTATGTCTCGTTATATTATTTTTAATCCTTGTTCTAAAAATCACACCCACTGCCTAACTATCAAACTGCCAGGTTAAATATTGAGAAGTGAAAATGCCTGGATTTCTGAGTAGACAGACCTGAATTCAAACTATTTTTCTTTATTTACTAGCTTTGTGACTTAGAGCACAGATCCTCTGTTTCCTTATCAAGCAAATGAGCATAACAGCACTTGCTTCAATTGATTGTTTATTATGAGGCTTAGCCCAGTGCCTGGCATAGAATAAATACTTGATAAATACTTTTTTTTCCGTAGACACAGTCTCACTTTATCGCCCTCGGTAGAGTGCCGTGGCATCACACAGCTCCCAGCAACCTCCAACTCCTGGGCTTAGGCGATTCTCTTGCCTCAGCCTCCTGAGTAGCTGGGACTACAGGTGCCCACCAACAACGCCCGGCTATTTTTCTGTTTTGCAGTTTGGCCGAGGCTGGGTTTGAACCTGCCACCTTCAGTATATGGGGCCGGCGCCTACTCAATGAGCCACAGGCGCCACCCATTAATAAATACTCTTATTAACATGTACTTTTCCTGGTGCAATGACTATCCTCCTCAATTTTTTTGAGGGAATATCTGAAAAATGCAGAAAAACATCAAGAAGAAAAGAACCACCCCCCATATTCCTACCACTAACAGTTAACATTTTGGTACAGACCCTCAACCTTAATAATACATGATGTCATGTAACTTTGGTCTTGGTTCTACTTTTCTTCATAAGAGGCCAGGACTCATCACATAAGGGGATCCCTACAATGCAAAGTAAAGCAAAGAGTAACCAATGGATAGGAGCACTTGTTCCTGCTTCATTCAACAAATTCTGGCCAAGTTCCAATTGGGTGCAGTGCTCTGGGATAAGGATGGGCTTCACAGAACTGGACATGGTCTTTCCCCTTTAGAAATCCACCTCCAGTAGAATGGAAGAGAAAGACATTTTCAAAACAACATAAAAACTGCCGTGACTGAGACAGACACGGTATCAAAGAAAAATTAAGAACAAGTCTGTCAGCAGACCTAAATAAATCTAAGGCTATAGCCCCCTACACTGTCTTTGGACACTTTAATCCTCTGCTTGCTTTCAAAAAGAGAACCAATGAGGAGTGTATTAACACAAACAACATTAAATATGAATATGGGTCAGTGGCAATAACAGGGTTCTTACTCTTCTTACGCTGTCTAAATATAAACAGGAAGCTTTGACCAGCAACCTGAGATGAGCAGCCACATGCAATACAGCATCTAACTTCCCACCATTCCCAGAATCTAGAATGTGAAGAGGCCAAAGAGATTCCAGAGTCCAGGATAACCAGCCAGCATAAGACTTACACTCCCAATCTCCACCCGGCCATGGCCCCACAGCCCTCCTTCTCATAATGCCCCTGCCCATTTTGCAAAAGCAAGCATTTAACAAATCCTGGTCCACCTTCCCCACCTCATTCTCTCCACTCATGCACTCTTCCATAAAATTGCCTTTTTTCTCTGCACCCTAAGGGATTTCAAAGCTTAAAAAAATGAAAAGCAGATGCTCAAGGGAAAAAAAACGGAGGAGTCCTTATCTTCTCTCCTGTTCTCCCTTTGCAGATAAGAAAATTCAGGCTCAGAGAGGGTTCATGATTTGCTCCAGGTCACCTAAGGTGTACTGGCAGAGCCCACCCCAATTCGTGACACCATGAGTTTACTACCACAACAGGTCCACAGCAGTTGCCACACAGCCCCCAGCAGACTGGAAGAATTTTCTGCCAGGGAAAAAAAGCAATGTCACTGGTTTATTTGTTTGTCCCGCGGCTCCAGTCATTAGCAAATATCCAATTCATAAAGGTTGGAATTATACTTTGACACTTCTGTCAAAAAATACTTCCAAAATTCCTCTCTGGGTTTCAACAGTCCTTATGCTAGGGATTTTCTGTCAGTGAAGAAAAAGGACGGATCAGCTAAAGCAGGATCCATACCCTTATATCCTCTTTTTTAATGATCCACGCACTGTTTTAACTATTTAACACTTCACAATTCCTATGCGAGTCTCTACAGATGTCCCAGAAAACAATAAATCAGCACATCGGTAGAGGGCCACGACTTCCCTAGGAACTGCCAGGGAGGGATGCGAGTATAAACCCGTCCTGAAAGGCACTGCTTTCCCGCCTTTCCGCCTGGAAAAGGCCCAAGAGTCCCTCAGGAGACTCGCTAATTCAAGGTTAATAAAGAAGGCAGGTAAGTTCGCCTTTCTTCTCCAATCCCAGAACTTGAGCTGAATCACAGAGTGAACCAAATTTCAGGGACTGCAGACGGTAAATCAGCCCAGAGCAGGTGCTGCGCAGGCCATCGCAGCTTCTATCTGACCTGAGATGGGACCAAGGAGGGGGACGGGACTGAGCACGAGGCCCGCTGGGGGCCAGAGGTGGCGGTGGGGGTGGCGGGGACCCGGTGGAGGGAAGGGAAGAGGGAGGCAGCAGCCTCGCGGCGGGCCAGCCGAGGACGCCGAGAGACGCCCCGCGCATGCGCGGCCCGGGCGCGCGGTTCGGCGAGGACGAAGCTCACACGACCCCTGGCGGCGGCCGCCGAGATGTTGCGGGACGACCTGGGGCGACGTCTAGCAGCGATTCCTAGCGATGTACTGCCCCAAGACAGAGGTTTCTGAGGCCACAAGAACTGCTCAGAGGCCTTCTCCGGAAGTCCAGTTTTGAACATACCAAGAGTACCCAAGTGCCCTGTTAAACAAAGAAATCCGAGTGCTGTCCATGTTGTTCAGGGAAAAGATGCTTTTGCGAGACCTCCTGAGTGTCCACTCCTGCCCTGCGAGCTGCTAATGGCAAAAGGCGTCACTTCGCAGTAGCCCAGGATCAACCTGGCCTATTTCAGTCCGGGCTTGGCTGATTCTGTACCTGGAAATCCCTACACAAATGACATGCAAGGTGCTGAAATAGGCGAGCCTGCCCTCACCCCCTCTGAAAATAGGCACTCTCGATCTGTGTCTACCACTCGGGTTGCTGTGAGGTGTATGACAATTAAGGGGTAAGTGCTTAGAAAAGTGGTAGAATGAAGCTTTTTAATGTTGTAACCATATTAATAATTTACCATTACAATTCTACTACCGTGCACATAATAGGAACTCAACAAACCTGAGTTCCTCTGTCGCTCGGAAAGGCTGCAGTGTGCCCTGCAGGGGGCTGGCCACCTCTGCCTGGCTCTGGGGTCAGGACATCGTGCAGGGAGCCCCAGCCCCGGGATCAAGGCTAACTGCTCTGCTGCACCACTGCTAGCCTACTGGGGAGAGCCACATTCTGACACCCTCCTTCTCCACAGAACAGTGTGTGCTCTGCTCCCGCCCCTGAGGGAGCTCTGAGCTTTCCAAATATGGATGCTTTTTTCATTCCCAAAGCTCAGGAACATTTGGGGGAAGAAAATGAACACCAGACATGGTTTGGAAGCGATGGAAGCCAAGTGATCCAAGGGGTGGTGACAAAACAAGCACCCTGCTAAGAGTTTTAAAATATAAGACAGGAGTCTGGCCTAGGTGATTTCCTATAATCTGGCCAATTTTGTGTGAATCTAGGTCCCAAGGAGATCCTAGAAGTAAGCAACCAAACCCTCAGAAAAAAAGAAAAGAAAAAATGGCTAGCACACAATGCAGAGCAGAAAACTGCATTTAGGAAGCCCAGAGAAAACGAGCTGCAGGAGGCAGACCCTTCAGAGCCAAATAGCCTGAAGGATAGTCCACAAATGAGATGATCCGGCAGGACAGTGAGTACAGGCAGAAGATGAGTTAGATACAGATTATTTGTTTTTATATGAGGCCCAAACCAAAATCTATTGTCATCTAAAATGGAGAGGATTTCAGAATACATTGAAAACACTGCACTTTGGCTTAAGCAATTTGTGTGTCATTCAGGTAGAGTTTACCTTCAATAGTATGCTCTTGGATGCCAGAGTAAAATGTTTAAAGAACAGACCACACATCATGAGCACCCTTGTATAGCAGGCACCATTTTTCTCTAGTGTAAATGCAGGGAACTAAGCAAACAGCTTAGACATGACACAGCCTCAGCGCCCGACTCAGAACGAGGCACTCACATATTTGCTGATTTCATGAATTAATTAATTATACAGTCTAGTTCGAGAGAGGCAAGTGACAGATGTGAAATAATTAAACAAAAACTGAATGCCAAATTAGACAGTACTAACTATAAATAGAGTTAGACAGTATTAACTATAAATCAGTGGAAGGAGAGATTGACATGGACAAACAGAGTTGGAGAAGTCTGTATGCACCCACAGGAGTCACCAAGGATGGACTCAGAACAGGGAAGAGTGAATGGCTCCCAACTGGAGGCAGAAGACAAGAAGAGGTAGGGAGTGGGCCTGGTAGGGGTGAGGGAAGAGGGAATGGGAAAGCACGCAGCATGGAGCAGAGCATGGGGTTGGACACAGCAGGTCACATGGTCTGGCAAGACTAGGACATATCCCCCAGAACCTGGAGAAATGCATGGGTCATACCTAGACCTGCTATGGTTAGCAAAAGGACTTGAATCCTTCAAGCTTCAAGAAACAAGGGATAGTTACCGTGCGCTAACCAATTACGGCACTGGCCCCCGGCCAAAATGCATCAAAAAAAAAAATAGCCGGGCTTGTGGCGGACGCCTGTAGTCCCAGCTACTCGGGAGGCTGAGGCAAGAGAACCACCTAAGCCCAGAAGCTAGAGGTTGCTGTGAGCTATAACTGCACAGCACCCTACCAAGGGTGACAAAGTGAGACTCTTTCTCTAAAAAAAAAAAAGGGAGAGAGAAAGAAATAAGGGATAGGGCGGCACCTGTGGCTCAGTGAGTAGGGCGCCAGCCCCATATACTTAGGATGGCGGGTTCAAACCCAACCCCGGCCAAATTGCAACAAAAAATAGCCGGTTGCTGTGGCAGGCGCCTGTGGTCCCAGCTACTCGAGAGGCTGAGGCAAGAGAATCGCCTGAGCCCAGGAGTTGGAGGTTGCTGTGAGCTATGTGACTCCAAGGCACTATACCGAGGGCGATAAAGTGAGACTATGTCTCTACCAAAAAAAAAAAAAAAAAGAAAGAAGTAATAAGATGACTCTCGTTTCTGTCATCTCTTGGTTATCTCAGTGTGAACTTTTCCAGGATGCATTAAACCTCAGACTGACTTGTCCTGACTCTTGGGCTAATATCTACCTACAGTCTTCACAACATTTTTAACTTCACACTGAGAATATACATCTGCTACAAATACACAAATGCTTGTGTGTTTTAGGCATCAAACACCAGGGGGAAGCTTTGTGTTATCCGGTTCCTCCTCTCCTTCATGAGCCCAGGACCCTGGTGGGCATTCTGCCAACAGGTAGAGCTCCGATGTTACTTGCAGGGGCCTTAAGGGGCTCTAGGCTTAGTCTTTGCCCTATTCTCTCCCTGTGGTCCTCCAAATGAACTTCAGCTATTCCTGGGTTTTAATCAAGTCTTATACCTATGTGTAGACAATTCCTGAATCCTGACCAAATAGCTGGGAAACCTATGCAAAGCACCAGCACTAGAATTCCAATGCTTCGGCTCGGCCCCTGTGGCTCAACGGGTTAAGGTGCCAGCCACGTACACCTGAGCTGGCAGGTTCGAATCCAGCCCGGGCCTGCCAATCAACAATGACGGCTGCAACCAAAAAATGGCCAGGTGTTGTGGCCATTTGTGGCCTGTAGTCCCAGCTACTTGGGAGGCGGAGGCAAGAGACTCGCTTGAGCCCAGGAATTGGAGGTTGCTGTGAGCTGTGATGCCATAGCACTCTATCCAGGGTGACAGCTTGAGGATCTGTCTCAAAAAAAAAAAAAAAGAATTCCAATGCTTCCCTGGACAGCACCCTCTTGTGGACACAGATTTTACCATAATCATTCAACCAGTATCTTACCCTCCACCCTCCAAGGAAAATTGGCTCCTCCTCCTGTACTCCTCTCCTAGCTTAACAACATCATTTCCTGCCCTATGAAGTAAGCTGAAAATCTCACTGTCATCTTCATTGCTCCCTCAACCACCTTCCCACAACAACTTCCTGGCATATACGGCACATCTTCATGGCCTACTACTGCTCTTTCAAATGTCTCTTTTTCCTGACTTGCCTGCCCCATCCTGGTTAAGCCCTTTGCACTTGGAATCTAGGCTTTTGTAATACTTCTGATATCTGTCAGGATCCACTTAAGACAAAGGAAGCACTCTGGTTTTTTCAAATAAAGAGAATTGAATATCTGGAATTGTCTGCATATGGGATAAAAGAGTAAGAGGCCAAACAGGATGGTTTTGTATCCCAGAATCCACAACAGCAGGAAGCCACTCACACCCCTAGGGCTGGAGAGGACAAGGAGAGAAGGCAGTTTTAAAACCCAGAAGCTACGGTCATTGGGTGGGAGCTGGAACTCAGCAAAACCTCACTGATAGGAGCTAAATCCACAGAGGGAGGTTTCGTCTGATAGGAGATGGAGCAACTGAAGAGACACCACTATTGGACTGGCAGAGGTGCTCCCTAAGGCAGAGAAAGATACCCTGGCTTCTCTTTCCTCTTGGCCTCCAATTATCTGCCAGTGCCTCCTGTTGCCAAACCCAGGCAGCAATTAAGTTAGACCCCTGGAAATACAGAAAACAGAAAGAGCCCAGAGCCACCTCACCTCCCTGTTCTTCCCTATAATCTTTAATTCCTTTGAATCTGGTCTCCACTCTGTACTATAAAGATCTTTCTTGCTGGCTCGGCACCTGTGGCTCAATGGGCTAAGGCGCCAGCCACATACACCTGAGCTGGCGGGTTTGAATCCAGCCCAGTCCGCCAAACAATAATGACGGCTGCAACCAAAAAATGGCCGGGTGTTGTGGCAGGCACCTGTAGTCCCAGCTACTGGGAGGCGGAGGCAGGAGACTCACTTGAGCCCAGGAATTAGAGATTGCTGTGAGCTGTGATGCCACAGCACTCTATCCAGGGTGACAGCTTGAGGCTCTGTCTCAAAAAAAAAGATCTTTCTTGCTTATAAACTTAATTAAGTCATTCTGCTGCTTAAAATTTGGCAGTGGTTGGGAGTTTCCTGGCAGGAAAAATAGAACTTGTCCACCAGGCTGATTTTGCCACTTATTTGTAAATATAGGAAGTACTGCTTCCCCTGACGATGACAGGTATTGGGTTTGTTCTATAACATGTGAAGTGCTGCTACTCAAAGTATTATAGTAGAACAGAATAGAGACTACTCCTCAAACTTCTGCCTAGGGTTGTTTGCTATGATCAAGAGGCACAGATCTCCAAGGAAAAGATACCATGCAGAAAATGAGGGACAGCAGCAAGGCTACCATAATAAAATCTTAACATCAGAGTAACAAAAGATTGCATTAGCAGCCAAACTGAAAAGCTTAGGCTTCAGATGGCTTCCCTGGTAAATCTGAACAAATAGGTAAAGAAGAATTAATACTAGTCATTTACAACTCTTCCAAAAAGTAGAAGAAGGGGGCTCAGCACCCGTAGCACAGTGGTTACGGCGCCAGCTACATGCACTGAGGCTGGTGGGTTCGAGCCCATCCCAGCTAAACAACAATGACAACTGCAACAACAACAGCAACAATAACAAAAAATACCCAGGAGTTGTGGTGGGTACCTGTAGTCCCAGCTACTTGGGAGGCTGAAGCTAGAGAATCACTTAAGCCCAAGAGTTTGAGGTTGCTGTGAGCGGTGATGCTACGGCACTCTACTGAGGGCAACATAGGGAGACTAAAAAAAAAAAAAAGTAGAAGAGTGGGAAACACATCACCACTCATCCTGTGACACCAGTATTACACTGATACCAAAACCAAAGACATCACAAGAAAAGCACCAGTATCCATTATGAGTATAGATGTAAATATCCTCAACATGCGGAACCCAGCAACATATAAAATAAAATCATATACCATATCCAATTGGGATTTATTTTAGGAATGCAAGACCGATTTAAGACATGAAAATAAATCAATGTAAAACACTATAATTTTGAAAAAGCACAAAAATTACATGAATAATACAGAAAAAAAAGCATTAGACAATATCTAATACCCTTTAAGGAAAAAAAAAAAACACTCACAAACTAGAAATAGAAGAGAACTTCTTCAGGTTGATAAAGGGCATCTATGAAAAAATCCACAGTTAATTTCACACTTAACGGTGAAAGACTGAAAGCTTTCCCCTTAAACCAAGAATGCCCACTCTATTCATTTCTATTCAATATTGTACTGGAGGTGTTAGCCTGTGCAATTAGGAAAAAAAACAAGGCAACAAAGGCATCCAGATTGAAAAAGAAGGGCGGCACCTGCGGCTCAAAGGAGTAGAGCGCTGGCCCCATATGCTGGAGGTGATGGGTTCAAACCCAGCCCCAGCCAAGAACTGCAAAAAAAAAAAAAAGAAAAAAGAAAACAGATTGAAAAAGAAGAAGTAAAACTATTATTTATTTGCAGATCATATGATCTTTTCATATATATAGAAAATCCTAAAGAATCCACACCAAAAAGAAAGTTAGAGCTAATATATGACAAAGTTGCAAGATACAAAATCAATATACAAACATCAGCTATATTTCCATAACACTAGCAATGAATAATCTGAAAGTGAAATTAAGAAAATAACTTAATTCATAATATCAAAAAGAATGAAATACTTAGAATAAATTAACAAAAGGAACAAAAGACTTCTATACCAAAAAACTACAAAACATTTTTTAAAGAAATTAAGGAAAACATCCCATGTTAATGGATTTGTAAACCTAATATTGTTAAGATGGCAATACTCCCAAAATTGATCTACAGATTCAACACAATCTCTGTAAAATACTATTTCCTACACTAATTTACAATGTGATCCTAAAATTTATATAAAAATATAAGGGACTCAGAAAGGCCAACACAATTTTGAAAAAGAAGAATAAAGTTGGAGTACTCATACTTCCCAAGCTCAAAACTTACTACAAAGCTACAGTAATAAGTATGGGCTGGGCTCAGTGGCTCACACCTGGAATCCTAGCATTCTGGCTGCTTGCTCTGCCAGCCTGAGCAAGAGCAAGACCCCGTCTCTACTAAAAATAGAGAAACTAGCTGGGCATTGTGGTGGGCGCCTGTAGTCTGAGCTACTTGGAAGGTGGAGAGAAGAGGATCTCTTGATCCTAAGAGTTTGAGGTTGCTGTGAGCTATCACTCCATGCACTCTAGCCTGGGGCAACAGAGTGAGACTCTGTCTCAAAAAAAAAAAAGAAAGAAAAAAAGAAAAGAAAGTGACAAGACAATCTACAGAATGGGAAAAAATATTCACAAACCATACAAAGACAAATTACCCAATGAAAAATGGGCAAAGAATCTGAATAGACGTTTTGTCAAAGAAAATATTCAGGGGGATGGGAAGTCATGGTGTATGGCACATCTCTTGATACAATTTATAAGAGGGACTTTACCTAACAAATGCAATCAGTGTAACATAATTCTTTGGACCCTCAATGAATACCGAACAATATAAAAAAAAAAGAAAATATATAAATAGCCAATAACCACATGAAAAATTGTTCAGTATCATTAGTCAATAGAGAAATGCAAATAAAAACCACAATGAGATACCACTTCTCATACAATGCGATACCACATCCATACTCTAGGATGGATATAAACAGAGGACAAATAATAACAAGTGCTGATGAGAAAGTGAAGAAACTGCTGCTTTACCAAAGCTTACAGTTCCTTAAAGTTAAACTCAGAGTTACCATATGACCCAGTAATTCCACTTCTAGGCATATACACAAGAGAAATGAAAACATATGTTCATCCAACATCTTGTACACAAATGTCCATAGCAGCATTATTCATAATAAATAGCCAAATAGCAGAAACAACCCACTCTCCATCAAATAATGAATGGATTAATAAAATATGTAAAAGTAGCATAATATTCCATAAAATGATTATTCAGCCATAAAAAGCAATGATACATGGTCCAAGATGTAAGAACCTTAAAAACATTGTGCTAAGTTAAAGAAGCCAGACACAAAAAGTCAAATATTATATGATTATATTTATATTAAATGCCAAAAATAGGCAAATCTATACAGATAGAATGTAGGTTAGTGGCTGACTAGGAGTGGGGGTGGGGGTTCAGGATATGGGAAGCGACTACTAATGAGAAGAGATCTTTTGGGGTGATGAAAATTTTCTGAAACTCATCATGGTGATAGTTGTACAACTTTGAATATACTGGGACGGCGCCTGTGGCTCAGTCGGTAAGGCGCCAGCCCCATATGCCAAGGGTGGCGGGTTCAAACCCGGCCCTGGCCAAACTGCAACAACAACAACAAAATTAATAAATAATTAAATTAAAAAAAAAAAAAAAAACTTTGAATATACTAAAAATCACTGAATTGTACACTTTAAAAGGCTGAGTTTTATGGTTTGTGAATTACATATTAAATCTGTTATTTAAAAAGCTATAAACAGAGGACTCTGGGTAGAAAGTAGGGTAGGAAGAACCAAGAATCTATCTCCCCACACAGACAACAGTTGACCAGCACAATCTGTTTAATAAAACTATTTTGGAACTCTGGAGTGTCTTGAAGGCTTGCAACTATCAGAGAAAGGCTTGATGGTAAATTGCAGTTAATTGCAGCTCTTAGATATAGCAGCTGGGCACATGTTCCTAGAGCAGCCAACATGCAGCTTGCAGAAGTATAGGAGGGCAAAGAGTACCCTGTCCTAATATTGGTGATCTGTGTTCTGATCATCACTGCCTGTGATCACAGACAGAAGTGTGGTAAGGAGGCAGCTGCCACTGTTGCTATACCTCCTCTCATTGTTGCAAGTCCTACCTCCAACCAACAGAAGTGACTTCCAGGGGATTTAAAAGGCAGGTGCCCTTCCTTCCCACCCCATTTTTTCTTTTTTCCCCTTTTCGGAGCCAGACATTCAAAAGTAGACTATTCAAAGGCAACTACTTAAATGGGTAAAATCAGATAGTTGACCACACATGCCAAAGAAAAGGCACAGATTATAGAAGACCTGAGAAGACCCTAAGTATGCACATCCGGCTAATCCTTGGCACAGAAACAACTTACAACAATTTTAAAAATAAACAAAAACAGAAACATGAAACAGAAAACCTTAAAGAAGCAGGATAATCCTATTTCCAGAGTTACTAGATTCAAATGTCCACTTTTCAACAAAAAGAAATCATAAGGCATACAAAGAAACAGGAAAATATGGCCCATTCAGAGGAAAAACACAAATCAAAGATCTGATAGCAGAAGTCTTAGACAAAGACTTTAAAACAACTGTCTTTCAAGATGCTCAGGGAATTAAAGGAAAATGTGGCAAAAGTTAAGAAAATGACATTTGAACAAAATGAAACCTCAACAAAGAGACAGAAAACTTGAATAGAAACCAGTAAGAAATTCTGGAGCTAAACAGTACAATAACCGAAACAAAAAAATTCTTAGGGGGCATTAAAGGCAGACATGCGCAGGCAGAAGAAAGAATCAGAAAACTTTAAGACAATGAAAATTATCAAGGATGAATCCTATGGTTTGATTGTGTCCACCCTAAAACATGTGTTGGAAACTTAATCCCCACTCCAACAGCTCTGGGAAGGTTTAAGGAGAGGTGATTAGGCCATGAGGGCAAAGTGAATGAATTAATGCTATTATCTTGAGTGAGGGAGCATTATGAAAGAGGAAGTTCAGCCCCTTTTCTCTTTCTTTCTTGCCCTGTCTGTCACCTTTTTGTTATGGGATAACATAACAAAAAGGCCCTCACCAAATGCCAGCACCTCCCAGTCTCCAGAAAAGTTAGAAATAAATTTCTTTAAGGCTGCATTTCTTAAGGCTGCATTCCATGGTATACATGTACCACAATTTATTAATCCATTATTGTTTCTACTGAGACATCAGCTGTTAATCTTATTGGGGTTCCCTTATAACTGGCTCAGTTATTTTAATGGTCTACTTCCCCTCAATCCTCCACAGGGAGTTAAGTCTCTGATATTTCTCCTCAGGGAGGTGCAACTTTGGGTATAATACAGTCATTTGGTGATAATGGTGGTAAAATGGTAGGGGTTTCTTCCACTTGTCTTTGACCACACCCTACTGTTAAGTTTCACTAATTGCTTCCCTGTTGCTATATTATTTACAATGATGCCTGGGGCATAAAATTCTTTTACAAAAATTTAATCAAATTGTGGCTCCTTTTATGGAAGAGTTTCTGTGGTCAGTATTTGCTATTTACTTTGATTCCAGCAAAGTTCCTCCCAGCATTCTTCTCTAGTTCACTCCTTCAATCTTGCCAATGTACAATTTAGGCTGTATCTTTATTAGATCTATAATCACTCAGTTCATTTCCTCACAACCTCCACTTATTTTTAGAGTACTCTTATTGGTCTTCATTTGGCAAGAGAGCTATCTGTTTTATGGCATACAGGAAAATGTATGAGTCATGTCTTGAGCTGCAAACAATGGCAAACATTTTCCTGAGGGACACCCCTATTTTAAGAGCTGAGTGTTCAGTGGTAGGGTTGAAGCGTAGGTACTAAGTGGCCTAAGAACTTTTTGGCTTGCTGTTCCTAGAATAAGGTTACCATTTCACAAGTTTGGGGAAGGGCTATTGGCACCTCAGTATTCTTGGCACATTATGGTCAAGGTAGTCACCATTTGGTAAGTGTAGGTTAGGTGGAAGAAGAGAATCCCATCTCCAGAATGAACTCTCCCAGACTAAGCCTGTTAATAAGCATCTCAGAGGCAGGGTGAGAAATGCAGAAATCCTTTTTCTCCAGAGAAGAAAGGCCTCCTTTTGGGACCTGGGAGAATAGGAAGTCCTGTATTTTGGCTGTAGCAGTTTGGAGTTGAGTCTTCGTTCCACTAAGATAGAAGCAGAATGAGAGAGAGCACTCTTTATTGAAATACTTTAGATTCTTCCCTTTCTTAATAAATTTTCATAGATTTTCTTGAGTAGATATTTCTTTATAAGCTTTGTCCTTGAGACCATTTCCAAAATCCTTAAATTATTGGTTTTTTTTTTTTTTAAATAATTTCCACCAGTTTGACCGGGGAGTGGGTCAGAGGAGTTCCTCATACTGTCATGCTAGAAGTTAACCTTTTACTGCTGAGTTTTGAGACTTTTTTCTTGTACAAAAGGTATATAAACATAGAGTCTTTTTTTTTTTTTTTTTTCAGTGATAGAGGACAGCCATAATATCTAGGTACCGGAAGTGAAATGAAAGTGGAAAGAGAGACCCTGCTTAAGTACAGTAAGAACCGTAGGTGTGGCCCCATCAATTACCCTTCCTCCACCTACCCTCCCCCTTCCCCACCCCTCCCTTGCCCCTTTCCCCATATTCTTGTGCTATAATTGGGTTGTAGTCTTCATATGAAAGCTATAAATTAGCTTCATAGTAGGGCTGAGTACATTGGATAATTTTTCTTCCATTCTTGAGATACTTTGCTGACACAAATGTGTTCCAGCTCCATCCATGTAAATATGAAAGAGGTAAAGTCACCATCT
>CAUYRH010099986.1:0-55444 GCA_963574655.1 Perodicticus potto | reverse complement strand
CTATGGGTTTGGATCAAATGTTAAAGTTAAAAGAAAAAAATCATGGGAACAGGGGAGAGGGAAGGTAATTGGTAGGACCACACCTATGGTGCATTTTACAAGGGTACATGTGAAATTTACTAAATGTAGAATATAAATGTCAACACAATAACCAAGAAAATGCGGTGAAGGCTATGTTAACTAGTTTGAAGAAAATATTTCAAATTGTATATAAAACTAGCACATTGTAACCCATGATTGCATTAATGTACACAGCTATGATTTAATAAAAAAATAAAAACAAAAAAATAAAAAAGGTGGTTAGGTCTATACAAGTGTAGCTTAAAAACGCCTTGGGTGGGGGTGTTACCACTCTGTTTCTAGATATGTAGTAGACCTACGAATCTACACGTGATAAAATTGCATAGAAGTAACTGCACACAAAAAATAAAAACATACAAAACTGGTAGGTGGTACCAATGTCAATTTCCTGTTTGAGATATTATCCTATGGTTATGTAAGATGTTATCATTGGAGGAAATGGAGTGAAGGGTATATAGCCTTTCTCTGCATTATTTCTTACAACCACAAGGAAATCTATAGTGATATAAAAATGAAAATTTAAGTTTTTCACTTTAATAACTTAGAATTATATAGCTCTTGAAAATTGAAAATACAAAATTCAACTTAATTTTTTAAAAAATCAATGGAAAGGGGAGGCTGTGCCTATGTAGGGGGAGGGTGATAGGAGGGGGGAAGGTTATATGAAGGTCTCTGTACCTTCCTTTCAATTTTACTGTGTGCCTAAAACTGCTTTAAAAATAGTCTGCTTTAAAAATATATACACACATAAGTAACCATGTGAGGTGATGGATATGTTAATTAGCTTGACTGGGGTAATAATTTCACAATATATACTTACATCAAAGCATCCAGTCATGCACCTTCAATATATGCAATTTTTTGTTGTCAATAATCCCTCAGAAAAGCTGAAAAGTAAAAATAACTTTAAAACTGCCTTAAAAATGAGTAGAAAATAATAGAATGAACACGTTCTGAGAAAGTCTAAAGAATGTAGGACAAAAAGACAAAGAAAAGAAAAAAGGCAATTGTAGACTCAATCCAGGATTGTTAGAGGGTAGGAAATGGAGGGTGGCTGCTAATCGTTATATGGTTTCTTTTTGGGGTGATGAACATGTTCTCAACTTAGATTGTGGTAGGAGATGAATGATTCCATGAATGTACCTCAAACCACTGAATTGTAGATCCTAAATGAGTGAATTTTATGGCATCTGAATTGTATCTCAATAAAGATGTTATTTTTTCAAAAAAGAAAAAGAATCCATCCGAGACTGGATTATTCTTTGAAGAATTAATCTAGCACCTATTACAAATTCCACAAAGAGGGAACAGAAAAACATTGAGGAGGAAATTTTAAAAATATATAATTGAAAAAAATTCCAAGTATTAAAAGATAGAAATACATTTATGTTATAGATTAAACAGAGCAATATAGAAAAAATACGCATACCAATGCACAACAATGTGACATTTTAGAATGCTAGTCGTAAAAGGAGAAAATTTTGAATTTCCAAAAAAGGAAAGAAAGTAGTCACATATAATGGATGGGGAATAGGAATATTACCAGGTTTGTTTAAATTTATTTTTTAACTTACATACACTAATATTAACTCATTTTGTTGTATAGGTCAATGTGTCTTGAGAAATGCAAAGTCACATAATCACCATTACTGTGCTCCATTACTATAACTTTGCCTTTTCTAGAGGTTGTGTAAATAGAATGATGCGATATGTAACCGTTTGAATCTGGCTTCTTTCACTTAACCTGAGGCATTTGAGAGTTGCCATGATAATGCACATATTCGTACTGCATTCCTTTTAGTGGCTGAATAATATTCCACCATATAAATGTACCATGGTTTGTTTATCCATTTACTAGTTGAAGAACATCTGTGTTCTTTATAGTTTCAACAATTGTGAATAAAGATCACATATGGGCTTTGTGAGAGCATAAATTATCACTTCTCTTGAATATGCCTAGAAATGAGATTACTGGGTCATACAGTAAAGTAATTGCTTATAAATACTGAAAAACTCTTTTCCTAAATGGCATTTTATGGTATTCCCACAAGCAGTGTAAGAGAGTTCCACCACTTGGTGTTATGTCTTTGTTTTGTTGTGTTAATTTAGTCATTTTAGAAAGCGTACACTGGTGCCTTATGGCTTTACTTTACAATTCTTTAGTGGCTAATGAGAATGAACAGCTTTTCATGTGTTTATTTGCTATCTGCATGTCTTCTTTGATGAAGGTCTTTTCAAATTTATTTTATTTTATTTTAGTTTAGTTTTGAGACAGAGTCTCGCTATGTCACCCTTGGTAGAGTGCCATGGCGTCACAGCTCACAGCAACCTCTACCTCTTGGGCTTAAGTGATTCTCTCGCCTCAGCCACCCAAGCAGCTGGGACTATAGACGCCCACCCAGATGCCCAGCTATTTTCATTATAGTTGTCATTGTCGTTTAGCTGGCCTGGGCCAGGTTCAAACCTGCCAGTCCTGGTGTATGTGGCCAGTGCCCTAACCACGGAGCTATTTTATTTTATTTTTTATATCAAATCATTATAGATGTAAAAATGTTTTGGTTACACGGATTGCCTTTGTAATGTGTGAGTCAGGGCTGTAAGTGTACCCTTTACCCAGATAGTGTTAATTATACTCATTGGGTAGGTTTTCACTCATCCTCTCTGCCCTCATACCCTTGGCTTGATTTACACTGAATTTTACTCCCTTCCATGCACATGAGTGCTCATGAGTTAGTTCCAATTTAATAGCAAGTACATGTGGTGTTTGTTTTTCCATTCTTTAGTTATCTCAGTTAGGATAATGATCTCTAGTTCTATCCCAATTGTTTAAAAAGGCAACATCCTATTTTATGGCCAAGAAGCATTCCATGGTATACAAATACCACATTTTGTTAGTCCATTCTTGATTTGATGGGCACTTGGGTTGATTCCACATCTTTGCAATTGTGAATTGTGCTGCAATAAGTATGTGAGTCCAGGCGTCTTTTTGATACAAGAACTTCTTTTCCTTTGGGTAAGTACCCAGTAATAGGATTGCTGGATTGAATGGTGGGTCTACTTTTAGTTCTTTGAGGAATTTCCATATTGTCCATGGAAGTGGCACTAATTTGCAGTCTCATCATCAGTGTATAAGTATTCCTTTCTCTCTGCAATCAGTCCAGCATCTACTGCTTTTGGGCTTTTTAATAAGTTCTAAGGGGGTAAGGGGGTATCTCATTGGGGTTTTAATTTGCATTTCCCTAATAATTGGTGGCATAGAATATTTTTTCATATGTTTATTGGCATTGTCTGTCTTCTTTTGAAAAGCATCTATTCATGTCCTTTGCCCACTTTGTAATGTAATTGTTTGTTGCTTATTTGCTTGAGTTCTTTGTAGGTGCTGGTTCTTAGCTCTCTATTGTATGTACAGAAAAAGAATATTTTCTCTCATTCTGTAGGCTGTCTCTTTGCTCTGTTGAATATTTCCTTAGCAGTGTAGAAGCTTTTTAATTTAATCACTTCTGTCCATTTTTAACTGAATTGTTTATTTATAGCTGAGTTTTAAGAGTTCTTTAAATGCTCTGGAGAACAAATTCTCCATCAGAGTGATTTGCAAATACATCTCCAACTCTAGGAGTTTCTTCTCATTCTGTTGTGTATAGTGTGAAGTAAAGTCCAAGTGTTTGTTTGCTTGGTATGTGGATATTCAACTGTCTTCAAATTGTTTGCTACCAGTATAAAGAAATACAGTAGATTTTTTATGCTAATCTTGTATGCAGTGACCTTTCTCATCTTTCATATTAATTACAATAAGTTTTTGTAGATTCCTTAGGATTTTCTACATAAAATTTCACACTGTAAATGAAGACAGATTTCACCTCTTTTTTCCCAGTTTGTGTGCCTCTAATTTCTTGTTTTTTTAACCTTATAAACTGCCAATAACCTCTGGTACAATTTTGAATTGAAGCTGTGCACAATTTGTTCTCCTACAGCCTATGTTTCTGTAATAACAATTAGTTCCTGTCTTCTTGGTAATTGGGGTAGGAGCATCAATATAATGCAGAACTTCCTAGCATTTCAACATTTTTTGTCAGCAAGTAGCAGCAACTAAAAGTAAAGCACATAAAATAGACAAATGCTACGAGCCACAGTTGTCAGCCCAGTTGCCCCACAGTATTCTCCTTGGCTCAGTTTACCTGAGTGATTGTTTATCTTCATCATTGCTTATTTTGCATTTTTCTCCATAATTCAGCAACCTCAATTCTTCCTTTCAGTCCTGTTTTATTTATCTATCACTACATAACAAGCCACCCCTAAACTTAGGGGTTTAAAACATAAACATTTAATTGACTTGTGTATTGGGAAATTTGACAAGGAGTGGTGGGGACATCTCCTCACAAGGACGGCTCCGGTGGGTAACAGTTGGGACTGCTGGGGCTGGCCAGGTTTCCCTTTTGTCTCCTCTTTCTCTTCTCTTTTCTCTCCCCTCACCCCATCTCTGAACCTCTATTTTTTTCTGTCCCCCAACCCCATGTGGATAGCTCAGGCTTCCTCACAGCATATCAATCTCAGTATGGTTGAACTTCCATTATATGCCAGCTGAGATCTCCCAGTGCCAGCATCCTTAGAGTCTACAGTGGAAGCACCAAGCTTCTATGACCTAACCTCTAAAAATCCTAGAATTTCACTATTACTACAGTCTATTCTAGGTCAAACAAGTTAATAAGACCAGCTAAGAGTGAATGAAAAGGGTTCTGGAATGTACTTCTCAGTGGGAGGAAAAGCAAAGGATTTGTATCCGTCTTTTATTCACCTAACGCCCTTATCATTAAACTAATTTGAATATAAGTTTCAATACCATATTAATTATAGTACTTTTTATTTGTTAGGAATTTCGTTTAAATTGTGCCAGTATATCCATTTTAAATTGTGCTAGCTGGTAGTAATTTAGGTATTGCATTAATGATCAAATTTGATAGATTTTGAGTGGTTTGCCCAACTAAATTTTCTCCACGAATTTTGTGGTTTTGAGTGTAATATTTCAAAGAACTCAATATTTTCATGAGTATATGTGTCATGTATACACCATTTCAGCTGCAACATCTGTAAATACATATGTTTATAGTTCCAACATCTTTGCTGAGTGTTTCAGGCCGCTGCTTAGATTCAGCACCTCTTAGAGAGCCCTAATCTTTTATTTTACTTCTTGGTCCCAAGACAGAAGTACATTGTTACATCAAACAACACTCATCCATTAAACAGAAGCTGCTAGAAAGAGGCAGTAATAAAATCCATCTTCTGTGATAAACATGGAGGTTGACTTCGAGGTGAATTTAGGAAAGTAATCTTTCAGATTATTATTGTTCTTGTTTTTTTTTTTAACTTAGCACATTGTTATACATGTGTTATGACAGAGATTTGTGTGTAAGGTTTAGCTGGAAGCATGTTAGTCATTTCAGCAGGCTTAATGCCAGAGGAGTGCGTGTGTGTCCGCGTGTGTGTGTCCGTGTGTGTGTGTGTGTGTGTGTGGCTAATCTGTCAGTCAGAGACTCTGTTGAATTCTTTCCATGCCTTCTCGTGTCTTCACCACCCCTTTGGTAAGTAGTTTTCAAAACACAGGAACACCAGAAAGAAACCAAATATCATGTACAGCCTAAGCGAAGACATTAACTTTTCTTTCAGGCACACTCTCTGTGGGAATAAGAACACATGCAAACACACGCACCCACACAAACACAGCTTAGCACTGAGAACTTGAGCCACACTGCTGAAGGAGGGGGCCCAGCACCACAGAGCTGACTGAAAACTACCTATCAGGATGACATTCAGAAAGACACAAGACTTGATAAATTAGTAACTCCATTGAGATGAAAGTTACGAAACCTTATGGTCACAGGCCAAATTTCAACAAAAATTTCTTGACAACCTACTATGTACTAAGCACCATATGAGGAGAATGTGTGAAAGGATCAAGACTTACCTACTGCCTCATTTCTTGCATTGAAAACCTAAACTGCCCTTTGGCTTTTCTCTTTTTCAAGCCCTAAGTTCCTACTGTAGAATCTGCCGTCCCAAAGAATGTCTAACCCAGACATTGTTTCAGCATTTCTCTAGCACCCACCTCGTCCAAAGCACCACCCTCTCTTCCATGGACTGGGGCAGGAGCCTCCTCATTGTTCTTTCTTCTTTTACCCCTCACATTCTACCTGGCAGCCAGGATGACCTTTGAAGAACTAAATTAGATCCCTCCCCGTTGACAGCTCTCCATCGAGCTCCTTCCCGTGCTTCAGGCCCCTGCCTCTCCCTCCTCCCTCATCTTCTACTCATGACTCTGCCGCACTGACCTGCTCTCTGTACTTTGAACACATCTGGCTCCTGCTCAGCTTAGGTCCTGTGCACTTGCTGTTTCTTCTGCTTGGATTCTTCCTCCTCTTTCCACTCCAACTCCTGCCTCCAGATATTCCCTTGCTCTGGGTCTCCGCTCAAATGTCATTTCCTCAGACTGGCTCTTCCTGACCTAAAACATCATAGCTGAAATAGCAGAGATTCCCAGTTCCTCCCTTTGTCCCTTCTTCATCGCTCTTTTTAGCAACCAGAGTAGTGTTAACTGTGTATCTTTGTTTTCATTTTTCTTCCTCACTAAAAAGAAACTCTAGGAGGTGTGTCCATCTTCACTGTTGTCATCCTAGTAATACCTAGCACAGGGTTTGTTCCATAGTAAATACTTAATAAATATTTGTTGAAGGAATAAAAACTTATCCTGGAAGAGCACATGCTGTACATGGAGAGGCAAACTTGGAAGCAGTCATGGTCATACAATATGTTTGTTTTGTGATAGATTATTGTTAAAGTGTTTGAGGAGCAAAAAAAGATGGGGTCCCTGGCACAGTTCTTCAACTGGGTCTTGAAGGATGAATAATACTTTACTACATGGAGTAGTCTGCAGAACTTGTGCATTTCAAACACAAGAAATAGTGGAAGCAGAGGGGGGACTGGAAAAATATTAGGTCAGGATATAAGACAAGTCATTGTGTTATTCCTTATTCCACTCAGCTCAGGGCCAGAAGTGACTTTAATAGGAATATGAAAGACGATTTGGAGTTTAAGAAGGTACAATGATCTTCAGTATTTAGAAATATTTTGCTGGCAACTGTTTGGTGGATAGTTTGAGGCAGAAAGGCTTTGCTGACCTTTTGGCCAGAAGAAAGTGGAAAGGAGAGGTGATGGACGACAGGCGCATTTTGAGAGCTTATTGAGAGGGTCTGGGGACCTATTTTTGGCGGTCAGTGGAAAGAGAGGTAGAGGCCTGAAGATTTTTAAACTTGAGTGACTTAATGACATTTATTCCAACAGGAATGCAGAAAAGGGTCAAAAAGTAAAGAGGAATAGTGGTCCTCCATATCTGCACACTGTCCCTCTTTTCTGTGCTTTGAGGGCTGGATTCATACATGCTCCTCCTCCCACCACTGACCCTTGGTTAGTAGCCCGCATGTATGTACTTGACACTCTCTTCCCTCAAGACAAAATCTCTCCCAGGAGGCTGTCTGTTTCAAAAATAGATCCCTAGCAATCCTGCCCCTCCTTACATGCTCAGACTCACCAGTCCCACGGGAGACCAGACTTGAGCTGTAACCTGCACCTACTCCATCTACATGGCTACTATAATCAGGCCTTTTGTCCTATTTGCATGTAATGCTAAAATTATATAACTAATTTATAACTACCTTCCCATTACTTAAAAAAAATATGCAAACAATACAAAAGTATATAAAGTAGACTTAAAAGGCTCCTTTCATCCTCTCTCCTTGAAAAGTAAAAGATGCCACTTGCCCTGATAGTAAGAGGTTTCTTTCTTCAGTCCTTTATTCTATATAGTTACAAGTATATGTATTATAAAATATGACATATTATATATTCATGTAGAAATAATATGGTCTACAGATTATTATTTTTGAGTTCAGAATTTTTAAGACCTTTTTTACTTAAAAATATGTCTTTGATGATTTTTTTGCATGAGTAAACATAAATCTACTTCCTTTTCAAAGTACTGAATAGTATTCCATGCCAGAGATATATATTTGTCCTTAAATCATTCCGTTCTGATGGATACTTGAATTGCTCTTGCGTTTTCAAGATTACAAACAGTGCTACAGAGAGGAGCCCTGTGCCCCTTTTTTTGTAGATGTTGCAGGTGTTTCTCTGTGACAGATCCCTGAAAATAGAATTGGTGGGCAGGCCTAATTAACTTTTCTGAAGGCTGCTAGTTTACTGTTCTGTCCTTTTAGGTGCTTCTAGGTGTTGGTACTCAAACACAAACATTTCCTGAAATTGTAAAGTCAGTTATTTTATGTATGTATGTATGTATGTATGTATTTTTTGAGACAGAGTTTTACTCTGTCACCCAAGGTAGAGTGATGTGGTATCATAGCTTACAGCAACCTCAAACTCTTGGGCTCAAGCGATCCTTCTGCTTCAGCCTCCCTAGTAGCTGGGACTACAGGCCCCGGCCCCAACACCCAGCTAGTTTTTCTATTTTTAGTAGAGATGGAGTCTCCCTTATGCTCAGGCTGGTCTTGAACTCCTCAGCTCAGGCCCCTGAGCTCAGGCGATCCACCCAAATGAGACTCCCAGAGTGCTGGGATTACAGGCACGAGCCATGTGCCTGGCCTCAGTTTATTCCTTAACAGGGTCCCTGATAAGGCTAATATTAATCTAGTAACAAACTCAACAGTCCCTCTAATAATTTTACTGTATCCCAGAAAGTTAGGAATCTTTGGCTGCAGGCACAAATCTTTGTGCTTTTTATAGCTTTGGGGGGCCTGCTGAAAAATTTGAGATTTGAAAAAATTGTTTACTTTAATAAGGGAAAAGAAAACTAAGGAACATTGAAGTTAACACAGATTTATTAAATACCTATAACAGAGATATGTCGACTTCATAAATACTAAATTTAATGTTCATAAATGTTTTATTATTGAGCCCTGAATTCTCCTTAGTTCTTTCCCTGACCTGCTCCTCTCGTTGGATTGAGGGACCTGCACCCAAACCTCTTGGTTTTTCTTTCCGCATATTCAGGGGAAAGACATCCCTAGAAAATAATGTAAGTGCTTTCTCTCTCTCTTCAGTAGTTTAAGTGCTTTTTTTAGGGGAATTCCTTTCTGCTCCTAGTTCAGGAAGGTGACTAGTTTAAGGATAGCAGTTTGTGGCCAGAGCTCTCATCCCCAGGAGGGGGCAGTGTTGGGGAGACAGCTGCATTTGTCCAGTGGCAAACACTAGGGAGAAATATTTTTCTCCAGGCTTCTGGGAGAGCCCAGAGAAAGCAGCAAGAGGTGGAGAGGAACAGACCCAAAACATTCATGGGTCAGTGGGGCAGGGGCTCGGGCTCACAGTTTCCCTTTTGTGGGGATGAGGTGGCAGGGAATAGACAGGAACTCCTCTCTTCAGCCTTTATTTCTCATGTCAAGCTCTTTTTCAATGTCCTCATTTTCTTCTAGTGCTTAATTCTTAGCAATGACATAGCATCTTACTACATTTCATCATAAAAGTATCATGTTTCAGCAGCACGTTGAGTTAAGCAGCCCTTGCTGATTAGGCCGGGAGCCTAATCAACAGCAGTGTTTCTATGGGAAAATGCATTCAGGGTTCTCCACAAGCAACTTACAGTTAAACGTTTGGGGCTCAGTCCCAGTCCTGATCAGATACCCTTCACGTGGACAGATGAGATGATCAGACCTTTCTGTTTTCCAAAGAAGTTTGTGATTCTCTGGGAAGTATCTCAGGCCAGGGGGGGTTTTGTTCCAGTTTTTTCTGTAATACGTCCTGTGTGGGATGCTTTACGGATTGCCCTGGCTAAATTATGTTGTGTTTAAGCTGGTGATTTTGTAGTTTACAAAAAGATCCATGGGGTCTGGCAGCTTACAAGCATTAAAAGCTGGAGATGCATTTTTTTTTTTTTTTTTTTTGAGACAGAGCCTCAAGCTGTCGCCCTGGGTAGAGTGCAGTGGCATCACAGCTCATAGCAACCTCCAACTCCGGGGCTTAAGTGATTCTCTTGCCTCGGCCTCCCAAGTAGCTGGGACTACAGGAGCCAGCTACAACAGTTTTGGTTGTAGTTGTCATTGTTGTTTGACAGGCCCGGGCTGGATTCAAACCTGCCAGCTCTGGTGTATGTGGCTGGCGCCTCTCAAGCTACAGGTGCAGAGGCAAGAGATACATTTCCAAGAGTACAAACGTTTCCTTTGATTGCTTGGGCCACAGAACCCTACAGGTTTCCATGCATGGGGATTGTTGGAGACTTTCCTTTTCTCTGGTTTGGAGTTCTGCCTGGATCTTTAGAAAATGAAGTGGACTAAACTGTTCAAATTCTACAAATTGCCTGATCATTCCCATTCTTTTCCCCATGAAAATTAAACTAATTATTAAAAACCAATTATTAAAATCTCTTTATAGACATATTCAGTATCTGGTAATCTCAATTTCTCTGTTTATCAGACAACCAAGATGGAATTGTGTTCATCACTCAATAGCTACCACATGCACACTCCACGGGAGCTCCGGCATAGCAGTACAGGTTCAAGAGTGGATTTTAGTGTTTGAGAAAGCTCCCACATGTCATATGTTTACTTATCTGAAATAAAACTGCACAGAAAAAATGAAAACATCAAATGTCTTTTTCTTTTGGATGAAATTGCATAAACTTACCACTTGAGACATTGGCCATACGGAGATGAGGAAGAGATGGTCCCTTTTTTCAGGGTTTTCGCTGTCTAGCAGGATACTTGGTAAGCACTCAACACATGCTTGCTGAATTAAATTCAGAGCCAAGAAACACTCGAGGTGATTACATTCACTAATTATTTCGTCCATAAATGGCCAGAACTTCAGATATCATTCGTCTTGGCCATTGCACTGGATAGGCCTGTCCCTACCCAAAAAGACATAGGTCTTTTGTGTTGTGGAACTAGCTAGATTTTCCCATACACCTAGCACATCTGCCACACTGTCTCCTCACAACTTGATCTGAAAGTCTCACTTTACTAACACTTTTTTTGGGCTAAACCACTATTCTTTTTCAAATATAAGTTAGTAGGAGGAGAGGGAGAAGCCTGTTTGGTACAAGTGTAAGTGTATGGGATATGTTTGTGGTGTTTGGTGGTTAAGAAGGGGGAAAGAAGAGTAGATAGACTTAACACCTCTAATTCTCTGTTATTATCATTAAGCCACAGACAGTTTCTATCAAATTGTCTTATTAATTCTTTGGAAACCTTAAAACTTGGCTTTGAAGAATAGGAAACAGAATGGTACTGGTCAAAGACTCCCACATGGCAGCAACTCACTTTAATGCTAAACTATTGAATCCAGTAGCCATCAGCACGTGTGGCTCTGGAGCCCTTGGAATTCAACTAGTCCAAATCAGGAGGTGCTGTAAATATAAAATACACACCAGTTTTCAAAGACTCAGTGTGGGGAAAAAAAGAACATAAAGTATCTCAATGACTATTTGTATTGATTACATGTTGCAAGTATTTTGGATATGTTGGAATAAATAAAATATACTATTAAAATTAATTCTCTCTTTAAAAAAATTTTAAAGATGGCTGCTAGAACATTTTACATCACATCCGTGGATTTTGTATTTATATGTATTGAATAGCACGGTTCTAGTTGCTAGGACACACCCCACCCTAGAGGGCGCTGAAGTCCAGGGCATGGGCAGAGATCCTGAGGAATGAGACTGCTAAGGCAGAAATGTCACTAGGAGAAAAGGGTGGGCCTTTGCAGGGAGAGTAATGAAAATTACCCCCAAGTGTCTGGTATGCAGCCTCGCTATGCACAAAGTGATTTCTTCCCTTTCTCCCCATCCCAAGCACTTTGGGCCAGTTGGATGATTTCCTTAATGTGGACTTCTGTCCCAGAGGAATACAGTGGGGATGAAGTACAGATTCTGATGGCTCTGACTAGATTTGGCTTCGGACTGGCTCCTGAGATGACCTTTTCACTCTGCCGTTACAGGTTCTGCATGTGGAATCTGCATTGAAGATTCCTAAAATGTTTGATATGAGCCTGATAACACAGGCAGACATGGAAAGGCTAATAATTCTGTTGATTTGGTAGATGTAAAAATTTCAGATAATACTTTTTCTGTGTAAGAATTTGTTTTATTGGTTTTCTAAACTCACTTTGTGGATTGACACATAGACATTGGTATCAAAGCAGGAATAACTGGATTTTGCATAGTAGTTTACAGTTTTCAATGTCCTTTTCAGCAAATTATCACTTTTTATTGTCACAACATCTTGTAAGGCAGACAAGACATGTATAGATTTTTATCCATATGTTATAGCTAAGGGGGAAAAAAAGGTTTCCTTGACCAGAATTTGAAAGCTGTTAAGTGACAGAATTGAGGATGGATCATGGAAGATCTGATTGGTTACCTGAGCTTCTGATCTTCAGTAGCTTCTACTGGTACATGGGGGTCACTGAGGTGGGGCAGGGGGTGAGTGGGTGGTCCACAGCTACCTGAATTCAAGCAATTCTGTTACCTTAAAGTAATGTGTAGGGTTTGGATGTTTGGATTTGGAAAACTGCCGTGTAGGAATCTAAGGAAGGGTCTAATTGGAGTACTGTCTTCCACTCAACAAAAATGCCTTTGAAGTCAGTGCCTCTGTTGAATTCGTTCAGCCACCTCCCTGGCAGCCCTTTGAAAGGCCCAGCTGGTTCCTCAGAGCTATAGGCATAGCCCAGCAGAAGGTGCTGGAAGCCTACCCCAGGGTAGGGAAGGGGTGAGAACTGCACACTTTGCAAATATGAATCACTGAACGAGGAGAAAACCCAAAAAAAGAATGGGTGCAAGACCTTTCCTAATAGCAGAGTGGTGGTGGCGATGATGATGATGAACACCATCACCCTGGCATGCTGAAGGGAGACATAAGGGCCTGGATACACCTGGTGGGTATGTGTCATTTGGAAATGTTAAAGGCCTAGAGGAAGTTTCCTTAGTTTCCACTATTCGTTTGATTAAGACAGTCCTGGAACAAGCAGGAAATGTGAGGCGGAGAAGTCAGGGACCCAGAGAGCTGGGGAAAAGGGTAGCAGTGATCTCTACATCAATGCTACAGATTGACTTAAGGGTCTTGACCACACTTTTGTGATGTTTTGGGATAGTACTGTGATCACTGACATGAACATCTTGTTACTTGTCAGTTACTTGTCTAGATCCCAGCAAATCATTGCACAACCAAACTTTGAACCATAGGTATTTAACAAAGTGATACAATTAAAAGGGACTCAAGAGATGGTCTTGTCCAATGCCTTCATTTTAAAAATTAGGAAAATGAGGCCCAGAGATGGAGAAATAGTTTCCAAAGCCCACACAGCTAATAGTAACACAGAAGAACTAGAAACAGTGAAGTGTCAACATCATGGTCAGGAAAGCAGGTTATGGAATCTGGCTTCAAATCTGGGTTCTGGCAATTACTTGTTCTGTGACTTTGGACAAGTTATTTAACTTTTCTGTTCTCAGTTTTCTCATCTTTAAAATAGGGATTTAAAAAGTATCACCCTCAAAGGTTCATGTATTAAGTGGAAAAATAAGTGTGAAGCATTTACAAAGTGCCTACTTTTATTTTTCTTTATTTGTTATTTTGGTAGATTTAAGGGTACAAATGAGTTTTGGTTACATAGACGAATGGTGAAGTCTGAGCTTTTAGTGTCCTCATCACCTGAATCGTGTATTTTACCCAAAAGGTAATTTTCACCCCACACTCTCCTCCCACCCTCCCCCTGCTGAGTCTCCAGTGTCTTTATTCCACTCTGCATGACCCTGTGTACCCACAGCTTCTCTTATAAGTGAGACACAGGGGTTTGATTCTGTTCCTGAGTTAAAAGTACCTACTCTTAGTAAAAGTTCAATACATAGTAACTGCTATTATTATTAGAATTCAGTTTTTCTGATTCTAGATCACAATTTGATTTTTATACCATATGGCCTCCTTCAATCCGACTCAAGTTTCTGCTTGTCTGTGTAGTTATTAGTTCCTCTGTGATATATTCAAAGATGATTGCATGAATGGTAACAAGGCATTTATTTGGCTTCACAATTTCCTCCATATAAAATATAAAAACTTGTTGGGCTGCCGAAAACCAACTAAGTAGAGTGGCTTAGGATAGGAGCTTATTTCTCTTTCTTACAGTAGTCCCGAGGTAGACAATGCAAGTTTATACAGTCTGCCATTCTTAACCTTTGAGTCTCATCTCTAGGTTCAAAGTGCCTTTTTTAGTTTTCATATTTTCTCAGGAAGACAAATGGGACCAGAAGGAGCATACCAGATCCTTTTAAAATTAATACCAGGAAGACCAGGCATGGTCACCTGTAATCCTAACACTCTGGGAGGCTGATGTGGGTGGATCACTTGAGGTCATGAGTTCAAGACCAGCCTGAGCAAGAGTGAGACACTGTCTCTAAAAATAGCCGAGCATTTTGGTGGGTACCTGTAGTCCCAGCTACTTGGGAGGCTGAAGCAAGAGGATCACTTGAGCCCAAGAGTTTGAGGTTGCTGTGAGCTATGATGTTACAGAACTCTACAGAGGGCAACAAAGTGAGACTCTGTCTTAAAACAAACAAACAACAACAAAAAAACACCCGCCAAACCAACCAAATGAAAAAATTTAGACCAGGAGTTGTATCCATCACTCCTTACATTTTATTAGCTGAAGCTTAGCCACATAGGCATGCCTAGCTGCAAGGGGAGCTGGGAAATGTAGGTGTCCTCCCAGACAGTCATGTTTCTGGATGAGGAAGTGAGAACAATATTACATGAGAACCAGTCTTTCACAAGCCCCTTACCATCATAGCAACAACAGTTACTGTTAATATAAGTGCTGATATTTCTGAAGATCTATCTAGCCACTTTTCACAAAACAGAAAAATAAGATTGCCTAGGACAGTATCTTCTCTTGAAGCAGTTTGGCTCTTGGTTTGTGATTCGAAAGTAGTTTAGAGGCAGGGAAGTTGCTCGTGGTTATAGAAAGAGTGATAAAGAATTACTACTGCAGAACAGAGCTGGAAAATCAGTGGGAGAACCACAAAGCAACTAAGGAAAGTGGCTTAGCAATGGAGAGGGAGGGAGAAAACACTGAAGTGCTGTGCTGAACTATGGATGCTGTTCTGACCATTTGGGGATGAAATCTCCTTCCTTGAGGGAGATACCCACCTAGCGCACAGTTAAACTTTAAGACATGCTCAGTTAGGAGAAAGCTTCAGGAGGTCAGCCCAAGAGTCTGAATCCATGAAAATTGTTCCAAATAGAGAAAAACAGTTTCCAGAATCTCTCTCACACAGACAGTAATTTCTAGAACGTTAGTACCTTCTTGGGATACTTTGGGGATATTTAATTGGGATCAGATCAGTTTCTGAGATACTAAAAGCTCTAAAAGAAAGGAAGTGGAATGGAAAAACCCAGGCAAAGATTCTAGTATCTCTGCCCAGGGGCAAGCATTCAATAGGGTAAGAGGACTGTGCCCTGAAGTTTTCAGAAGGATGCCTGCTGTGACCTCCTCTAGAAGTTCTGTGGCATCCAGCCTTCCCTCATCACTCCTATTGCTACGGCTCTGGGCCTGGCCTTGGGATTCTTCTGGCAACTTGTCTTTTCTTCTTTTGTTTCTCAAACCTGTCCTGTGTGTTTTTACTGTAATAATTCTCCAAAATCCTTTGTATTATGAACCTTCTTCACTTCAGAATTTATCAAGTGGAGTTATTAGCATTGTTCGATACTTCTTTTTTTCTCTTTCACTTTTAAAAGTGAAATGTGGATGATAGTATTATCTATCTCATGGTGTTGTTGTGGGGGTTAAATGAGATAATGCATGTAAGGTGCCTAGTAGCATTCATAGCCATTATTTCCTTGGTTGTTTTCATTATCCCTTAAGATAGAAGACAACTGAGCAATGATACAAATGAACCAATAGCTTCTTAGTATATTTGTTGAATGGTTTTGGATCTGTGCCACATATTTTGGGGTCTTAGATGTCAGCAGAAGCCTGAAACTTTCAATGGAGTGGCTAGTATCCAAAGCTATCCCATTTTCCCTTCTCTTTCTCCCTTCCCGAGGACTGCAAATATCCACAGAAGCGATAAAAACAAATGGCTATTTCACAGGAGGGGAGGGAAAAGAATGAGAAAGTTACTACCTCAGACTCCTTGGTTCACTTTGTAATAGCCGATCAGCCCAAGCAGGACAAGAGTTTCCACAGTGGCCTCTTCCCTTTTGCTGCCAAAGAGTATTGATTGCTAAAAGACAATCAATTTTTGTTTGGTTTGTGGGAGTGAACATGGTCTGTAAGGTCATTGAAATTTTATTGTCTAAATGTTTCAAACTGATGTAAATATCCAGGCAGAACTCACAAAGGACAAAAATGTTTGAATGGGAGGGAAAGCAGACCGAGCCATGTTGGGTGTTTCCCTTCTGGTGTTCTCTCCCTGGGCCTCACGAATCTGTATTTTAACAACCCACCTCTTAAGTCAAAGGCTAGGTGAATAAAGAGCCTGCTGACAGCTGAGTTGGCTCAGTGTGTGGACTTTGAAAATCCTCTGAGAAGAAACCCACAGCCACAGGAGGCAGTAGGCCTGTAGCTGTAACTGGTGCAATCTATTATGCTTTTGCTAAAGGCTGGAGGAGCAGCTCTTCTGAGGCTCTGCGCAGAGGCTCCCTGGTTTTGCATTTGCTCTTGCAGGTAAGTGCAGCCAATGGCTCAGCACTACTGCTCCTGGAAGGCTCTGCTTTTTCACTGCCACCTTCTGGGTTTTATCCGCTCTCAAGGAAACTAAAAGAACACAGCTCAGAGAAAAATCTGACCACAATGAGAATAGCACAGGAATTTTAAACTGGATAGAGAATATTGCCCAACACAGCAAGATGTAACCATTTTCTTTCATAAGACCAGATCATAGAATAGCAAAGGGAATGGCAATGTTTTGTCTCTTTATCAACACCAAACTAAATAATATTGGCCACCATGCAAGTTTAATTCTGAAGGGTGAAAAAGATGTTTCCCAGAATAAGCCTAGGCTCCTCTCATCTGCTGTGTATGACATCCTTTTGTTCAACACAGTCCACCCTTTCTAAGGGCCAAGGGGGTGGAAGTCTATGGTTTGTTATTACTCATAAAGATTGAGGTTTACTGTAGATACTGTTGGTGTGGCAATTCCTAGGCAGATGTTACAATGTGGAGTCTCTCTGTGCAGTTTAGTTGGGCATTTTTAACAGGACTTGGATTAAAAGTCTTTCTCCTCAAAAACAAGTTCAGTAATTGAGGCTGAAAGAAGCCCTGCTTTGAAATCCTCTCCTAAGAAACCAAAGACAATCAGAGCAGCCCTATTTTTTATTGGTATGAGTCTGCCATGAACCACATGAATCGCACTTTAGGCCACAGGAAGATCTTCAGACCTCCCAGGTGGGAAATCAGACCAGCCCATGAACCATGGAGATCCCTTGTGAAATCTGCAGCAAGTGCCAGTCTTCAGGAATACTAGAGCTTCTAGGATCATAGAGCAGGATTTATGAGGTTGTAAGTTTGACAGCAACAGTACATATTATTTCCTTCCTTGGGAGGCTCTGCTTTTCTCCTACTTCCATCAGTAGGCTAACTGAAAACTTGGTGCTTTCTGATTTCTAAAAGGTTGAAATTAGAAGGACAAATAAAATGATAGGGTGAGAGAAAGGCAGGTTCATCAGCTGAATGGCCTCAGTGTCATTCCATTATGAATTTCTGTAAGCAATACTTCTGAATTGTCAATTTTATCAGCCAAATGTAATTTTTGTGTGTGTGTGATAGAATAAGTATTGCACATTTCAGCCAACCTATGCTTTTCTTTCTTTCCCCCAATTCCCAAAGGACTTTGAAGAAGGGAAATCAATAAATCAATTGGAACTTTGTCCAATACCCATTTAAGTGACATCACAGCACCATTAAGATCAGACATTAGTTACGGAAAGAGATGTAGACATTGTCATTTAAGAATGTATCTCTTTGCTTTTGTGAACAAGAGTACAAAAAGAAATAGTAAAGTGGTATTATAAATACTAATTTTTGTGTTGACCTTACCAAAAAATAAAATGGGGATAATTACAGAGAGGTTGATAAAATATTTGTTTTTTTAAAAGCAAATCTATTTTTTTAAACTTTATTCAAATAAATATGAGGGCACAATATTTAGGTTACATTGGGCTCATTTCCAGGGTAAAGTTCTGATAAAATGCTATTTGTACCCCAGGTTTTATTGAAAAGGCAGGGGTACTGTTTTATGGGCTTATTCTATAATATTTCATTCAAAAATTTCCCCTATTTGTGCTAAATCAATTTTTTAGAAATTTTTTTTATGTTTTTGAAATATGATTTTAGAAATGTTTCATTCCTGTTGGTTCTTAAAAATGATACCAGAATTTAACACTTAAAAATCTATAAACACAAACTGGGGCTGATGGCTCACGCCTGTATGTAGACCTAGCACTCCAGGAGACCAAGACAGGTGGATTGCTCCAGCTCAATAGCTTTAGGTCAACCTGAGCCAGAGTGAGACTCCGTCTCTAAAAATAGCTGGGCATGTGGCAAGCCACTGTAGTCACAGCTACTCAGGAGGCTTAGGCAAGAAAATCACTTGAGTCCAAGAGTTTAAGGTTGCTGTGAGCTGTGACACCATGGCACTCTATCAAGGGTGACAAAGTGAGATTCTGTCTTAAAAAAAAAAGCAAAAAAAAAATTTATGAACACTTAAGCACTAAGTTAGGTCTAATATTTGAAGAAAAATTATAAAACTTGAAGAATGGCTTTATGATACCAACAATCTCACTTTTTTGCTCTTTTTTTCATTCACTCATTCATATATTTGTATATATCCAATATTCTTACATTGAGATAAAACAAAAGAACTAATTTTGTTATTCTTACATTGAGATAAAACAAAAGAACTAATTTTGTTTGGTCTTTTTCCCAATATTTCAATGTTATAGGTAATTTCATTTCTAAAGTTCAGCCTCCCTTTGAAACAAATGTCATACTCTTTTACTCTTAAAGACCTTCCCGATTTCATTATTATTACAAAAGTATCAATGTGGAAACATAATAATCACAAGGATAATGACTGCCTTATAGTCAGACTGGATTGGACTGAGAGGGTAAGGAGAGGAGAGTTCCAGTCTCAGCTCTCTTACCTGGAGTGATTCTTTGCCTCTACTCTGCTCAAGTTTCTCAATCAGGGGTGTGCAACCTCCAACCTTTTTTCTTCCCTGTCACACATTGGAAGAAGAGTTGTCTTGGGCCACACATTAAATACGCAAACACTAAGTAAAGTTGATTAGTTAAAAGAAAAAAAAGTCCATGCATACTTTTCACCATATTGACCTCACAGTTAAGCAAAGAGTTCTCACAAAAAAGAGCATGAGGCCTTCAGGTAAAGGCCACAGGTTGGACACCCCTGGGTGGTCTTTAGGTTTCCTTCCAAGTCTGGAATTCTTTGCTTTTAGGATTGTTTCTGAAGAGACTTTGATGACCTGGCATTAGGAGCCAAATTCCTCTCTGCTTTTTGGAATCCCAGTGAAAGATGAATGCGTGTGAAAGGAGAGCTTGCAAGTTTTTATCAGTGGGCATATAGACCAGGAAGTCGCTGACCCATCAACACAGGTGCACTGCAGTGGGTGCAGAGGACTGGCCCGTGGGCTCACAATCCAGCTAACGGCTTTGTCTTTCTTGTTGGTTTAGTGTTGTTCTCTAAGCCTTGGTCATACCTTAAAATGGAGGGCCTTAGTTAAGTCTGTGCAGTGGGAGAGAGAATCTGTTGCTGACATTACTACAGCAAAGCCAGCTGGAACTAAAACAAGTGCTCTCAAAAACTATACATACACACATATACATACACATGAATACATATATACACACAGAGAGCACTATACACGTATTTTGGGCATATATGTGGGAATGGGCAAAGGAGAGGATCTCCTGAACCTACAAATTTTCTGGACCATATTTGGATCTAAATAACATAATTAGCTTTCTCTCATCTTCTTTGCTGTGCAACAGCCGAGAATGAGGAGCAGGCTTGGCCTTGGGTTCCCCTCTCTGCTCGTGGTGCGTTATCCGGAGGGCAGGTTAGGAGTCCGCTGGAGCTTGACGTTCCGAATGGACACGGGGAGCAGGGTGGACGCGAGCAGCAGGGTGGACCTGAGGCTTGGACCCAGGCGAGCCTGGAGCCCGCGGCGGCTCCCCCTACTGGGATTCCGGAGCAACGCCGGTGGCGGTGCCCAGGGTGTCACAGCCGCCTCCTAGCTGGCCGCTCCTACACGGCTTCGCGGGTAGGACCTGGGAGCTGCCTCTGGCGGGGCGGGCCGGCGCAGAGCGGAAGTGCTCGGCCCGGGTAACGAGCGTTTTCCAGCCTAAGAATTAGTTGCAAGTAAACATTTGAAGCGCTGGCTCGGTAAAACGAGTGCCCGCCACACGCCTGTGACAGGCGGGTCGTGGTGGGGGCGGTGGGAGTGGTGGGAAAGGTGCTAGGCCGGGAAACAAGCAGGAGTATGGGGGTGGGAGCTGGGAGGTGCCCCAACTCGCACTCTCCGAGTTCAGAGGCTCTTCTTAAGTTACTAACAAAGTAAGGGCTGGTCTCCGGGAGGCAACAGACCGTCCCCCCTTCCTCCAAGCCCCTCTTGCCGGCCGAGAGCTGCGCCTTTGGTAGTCAGCACAGCCCGCCTCGGCTCCGGAGGCCCTAGGATACCTGGACCGGGGGATCGAGCACCTGTGGGCACAGCCGCTTTGCAGTCACTGGTCTGACACGACAGATAGTTAATTGGGGCCTTCGAAGTCAAGGACTGAGGTGAGCAGAGGAGTCCCCCAGTCCTGCCCTCACCTCCTGACTTCGTCTCTCCCGAGTGTTGAGTTCGAGTTGCGCTCAAAGTCAAAGTCATTTGAGGTGAAAGACGCGAGTGCGAATTAGTTTTCGGGCGGGAAGATGCTTACAACGTGCTGGCATCGCGAGCTCTTTTATGGGTGTATGGGGCGGAAATTCCCTCACGGGCGCAATTTGAGAGGGCAGGTTAATGCAATGCACACTCCGCTGGGACTAAACATTTAGTTCTGTCAAAGTGGGCGCTGCCGGGGTACCACCGGTGAGACTGGTAAGTAGAAAGCAGAAAACTGAAGTGCGTCACCCGAGAAGCCAAAGTTCCAAAGTCTAGCCAAATCCTCAGGGTATTTTCCGTAGAACAAGACATTGGGGTATCGGAGGCTGCACCTACAAAAGATACAGGTGAGAAAAACATGATAGAAAATAATGAGCTGGAGGTCAGGCCTGCCACTGGGCTTCTTGCCCTCGCGGCCTCAGCACGCTGGGGGCAGTTTGAATATAGCTCAGTGCTGTCCCCAGACCGCTTCCGGCTCTGCCTAGGTTGGGATGCCCCTAGCTCAAGGAGAAACCGCCAGCATCGGCTCAGCATCTTCTGTGCCCCGCCTTGGGATCTAAGACCCAGGAAGGGCCTTATAAGAGGACCTGGGTGGTTCAAACCGCAGACCATACTCAGGACTGGGAGGTAAAGGAAGTCTGTCGTTCCCAAGCGTCTTCAGCTGCTTACTGGGGATCCTTAGGCAGGGGCTGCGACCTGTGAGTGGAGTCATCATCTCAGCCGTTTTTTGTTTGTTTGTTTGGTTGTTTTGTTTTGTTTTTGTCCTGTATGGGGCCCTCATGGGTCAAGGGCACCACATTTTGTTGGTGTCAACAAACACAACACTTAGGAGACCAGGCTTTGTTGCCCGACTGTCCTGAGTCTGAGCTCAGAGAGCTGGCTTTCTCCCCTCTGCATACTCTTGGTTCTTGGCCCTGGTGACCTGCCAGGCTCTGGGGGTTCAGGGAGCTGATGAGGGGGAAAAGAAGAAGGCAGTCCTCTGCTGTTTGCTGCTTCTCTGGCCTTTTCAGAACGCGCCAGAGATTTGGCAGTTGGGCTGTTACAGAGACAAACTTTCTAAAACTACCTTCTCCCACTGTTCTTGAAGTTGTTTCAACCCCCCCCCCCACACACACACACTCTCTCTCTCTCACACACATCCTTTTCTCTAATTGTCTCCTCCTACTACTTTCTGGGAAAATGTAACAGGTACGGAAAGCCCTGTGTCTGTAACACAGCCGGAAGCTAAATGCGTGGGGAAGGGGTTTCGCTAGTGTTTCTTTCTGAAGTTGCTGATAATTTCGATTGCAAGGGAGTTTGGCCTTTTGGCGAGTAAACTGGCGAGCCTGGGGCACCCAGGCTGTGTGCACCTCGCGCGAATGTGTTGTGACCTTTGGGTCTCCCACTGCTTTGGGACCCTTGTCTCTGCTGGGGGCCAGGATAAAGTTCCTGAGCAAACAGAAGAGTCAGACAAATGATCTTGCTTCATTATCCTCCCTGCCTAACCATCACCTGTCATTCTTTCGCTACGTGGTCTGTAAAGGCCAAGTGGCCCGAGGCTGCGAAGTGGGAGTGGTGAACGATCCTGGGGCTGCCCCTCCTGGATTTAGGAACCGCCTGGGGTGAGGCGGGGGGGGGGGGGGCGGGGGGGAGTCAAAGGGGCATCCGCTTCTTTTGAAGGTGGGACGGGTTTACTTCCAGCAGACCGCGGGAGGGAAGAGCTTAGTGCTGATAGCTCTCCGGGATGTCTCTTTCAGCAGGTAATTCTGAGGCTGGATCTAGAGCTGGTGACAAACTCTCGGTGATGGCGACCAGGCAGGGCAGCGCCCTTTCCAGTTATCAAGTTGATTAACCTCTGGGCCTTGTCGGTAGTGAGTTGTCCCCTCTTCTTTCAGCCTCCCTCTCCCCCCAGAAATTGGGGGTGCTCCTTTCAAAGAAAGACCCAAGTTTCGCGACCTGGGCCCTTCCTTGCCTCTGCGCGGCCTTTCCTCTGAGCGGGGCAGGAGGAACCCGGGGACAGCACGCGGACCTGTCTCTTCTAGAGGCCGCCTCAAAGATTCGAGTTCACTGGCCCAGGGGCCCCTGGGTGACCTCCCCCTCTCCCGCAACCACTTGTATGAAACTTACCAGATTCCAACCTTAAGGCAGGAAAAAAAGTGTTTCATATACAAACCGATCACGGTATTTGCAGATAATTGCAAATGTCAAATACTCGGGCGTGATGACAAAGTGCAGAGATTGCCAGGGCCGGAGCTGGGCCTTAGGGGCGGGGGCTGCTGGCGGGGCTCCCAGGCCACCTCAAGCTTGCCAGGGGCAGGCCTGCGGGGGAGGAAGAGCAATCAGCCGCAGCTGCCCACAGAACTTTTCTCTAAGACGGCTACCACCCCTCTGCCGGTGGAGCTGATTCCGGAATACATTTAACCGAGTCCACGTTGGAGACCCGCTCAGGAAGGCGGTGCGGGTTCGAGAGCGGATACTGCACAAGTCCAGTTCTCCTCACCCAGCTGCAAATACACCCCAAGCAAACATCAGCTGGACACTGAACTCCAATGCAAAGGGCTAAGCTGCCCTCCCAAAGCTAACCCCTGGTGGCCTGGCAGGAGGGGTAAAAGCAAAGTCACGGGCCACTTTGGGACTAATGGCAGTCTCTTTCTAATGCTGAGGTTGGGTCTTCACAGAAATAAAGATGAATATTTCAAAAATAAAGGAAGAAGAATAAATAAAACGCTCGACCAACTACACTTGACCCACCTAGCCAAGTCCTCCTATTCTGGTTGTAGGAGGCCATCCAGGTGACCCCAGAGCCAAGGCTGTCAAGGAACTCAGCAACAGCAAAGGTGGTTGCTTTCAGCAGCCTTCAGGATAACTCTTCTGAGACCCCCACCTTCACTCAGAATGTTTAAAGTGCCTTCTATTCTAAAAAAAAGAAAAGGGGGAGTTACTACTTGTGGATTCCAAATCTACTGAAAATTGAGGGGATCATGGGTGATACAATGAAGTTGATGGCAGAGGTGTGGCTTCCTAACATTAGAACTGAGGGTGCTGAGGACAAAGACACTGCAAGCAAATGGAGCACTCCAGGCAGGCACACCTCGTGCTGAGTTATGCAGCATGAACCATAGTCACCAAGGCTCTCGCCTCGGGGTTCTGGGTCCCAGATTAATGTGGTAGTGGTGCCAGGAGAGGAGCAGAGGAGGGATGCTGAGAGCCTGAAAGATCTTGACCTGCTGCTCCCTTTCCTTTCCAAGGACCAGAGAATGTGGTGGGAATACTTCCCAAGCAGAAGGTGGAAAGTCTAACAGAGTCCCTATCCCCCTTTCATTGAGTGGCTGAAGTCAGAGCATCCCTGGAAGCCCTTAAAAGTATTACATTCCAATTGTCTGAGGTTTCCAATGATGACAAATTTCAAAAATGCTTGGCTACAGCCCAGAACCTAAGGCTGAGAATTGAGGCAAGGGAAGGCTGCTGGATAAAAGTTGCTTGGAAAAATGAAAAGAATTGCCTTTCCCTTTTTGGCCACTGCTAAAACTGCTGGGTTGGCATAAGGGAGGGCTCAGGTTAAGGCTCCCAGCTGAAGAGCGCTCCAGTAGTCAGAAAACCTCATCTGGAGAAATTGGTTGGCCTGACTCCTTAGCCACCAGCCACCAGGAGTGCTCTGGGCATCCGCACCTTCAAGCCCTTTTCAGGGAGGCCTCAGTCTGTCTGAAAGACCTGACTTGAGGTCTCCCAGGGCAAGCTAGGTGGCCATTTCAGCAGGGGACTGGCCTAGGTACATGAAGCCAATGTAGAAGAACAAAAGCATAGGTCCTGTGTATGGGTAGCCAGCCAAGACCTCACATGTGTAAGATGTGATTCTATTTGACTTTCCAAATCAAAGTGCATTGATTGGAGTCCAGAGAGTTCACAGCACATAACTATTTTAATTAAACTTGCTATAAACAGACAAATCACTTCTTGCCCTTGTACACAGAGTTTAGGAAGATGGCACAGGGTCTGGCAAAAGCCAGACTTGGGGAATAATCTTTAAAAATAATGTAAAAAGGAGTGTGAAAGAGGCAAAGACAGAAAAAGGATAAATGGGGTTTCCACCTTTTCAAAAAATAGCTGAACTGAAACCAAAACACAGAATAGCAGGGAAGTAATGCAGGGATGATACGCTAGGTTCTTAGATGATACTCTAGGTACTCAGCAACAGCAAAGGTGGCTGCATTCAGCAGTCTTCAGGACAACTCTTCTGAGACCCCCACCTTCGCTAGAAGGTGCAAGGTTAAAAGGTTTAAAGTGCAAGGTTGGGACCCCTAGTGGAAAAGCAGGGAGCTGGAGAGACCCTTAGTTGTTTGGGAAGATGGAGGTGCCCTTCACTGAGGCTCTGAGTTACTTTACTCAGCACTCTCCTTCCCAATCCTTCCATCTTTCCTTGCCACTGGTTTTGACTTCCTGGTACTTGGAGGACAGCACTGGGAGAAAAACATGTCCAGCTTGGGAGATAAGGGGCAGCAAACAAGAGTGCACTGAGCATGTGCATTGTGGCAGGCTACTAGGAGCCAGGAGATGGCCCCATCTGGAAAGGATGGGAAGCTATAGGAGCCCAGACAGGAGGAGATAGGAAGGAAAGTTGTCTGTATCTCTCTGAGAAAGCAGATAATGGAGAGTATAAACCCACAGCTTAAGATCTCCTTCTGTTGCAGCCAAATGCCAACATGGACAGAGGCAATCTTGAGAAGGTTCAGGCACTCTAGTGCCCCCAGCCCAAGGTGCAGAGGAAAGGTTAGGGGAGTAGTGATATTGGGAAGGATGGACCCAGTGCCTTCCTCCTCTTAGAATATGCAAAGAGCAGGGGCTTTCTGAATAAATCTAGGTCTCCGGTAATTACCTAACAGAGATAGCTCACCGCATACTTTGGTTCTCACAGCTTAAAACTAGACAAACTAAAGGAATCCCATCAATTTCCTTGCTAAAAGTGGACAGGAAAAGTTCTCCAGGTATTTAAACAGAGGAGATATGAGTGCACAGGTTTGGGTGTGTTCCAGGTGACTTCAAAAGCTAGCTTTCCCTCACCTTGGTTTGCAAACTTGAGTTCCCATTTCATTTCATTGACTATTTAGCATCTGACCCCAACAATAATCTGATTCAGAAACACTCTTCATTTCGTTAGGCTGACATTCACAGTAAGTAGTAATGTTGTATTTGATAAGGAATTTAATTCCAGTAAATCTTAGCACAACAATTTTCTAAAAAGTCCTTTAACCATGTTTTAAACTTCCAACAACAATAATAACAAATATATATTGCTATGGCTAGAGAGAAACATTCTTAGATTGCCTTTAGATTTCACAGATTTTGTATAGGCACCAGCAACTCCGTAGATGCCAACGAATGTGTTATTTACAATTATTGTCCATGAAAGGACTTTTATATTTTTAAATTGAGGCATGGTTCCCAGGTGGAAAAATTCCTTACAATTAAGAACTGCTTTCAAAGAAATTAGAAAATCGAAAAAAATTAGCACGAATGATATAGCATACAAATCTTTACTAAAAAAAAATAACGGATATCATTAAAATCCTTAAGTTGTAGTCAGACTAAAGTGAAAGTTAATTAAAATGCAAAATATGAGGGAAACACTGCAGTTGTCTTTCTGTTATATCCAACTGAGGGCAATCTTTACAGACTCCAACCCCCCTTCTTTTATATTTGTATTGTGACTTGGATTGTCAACATTTTTCTCTTCTGAAATAATAACAGTTCACCTTTCAAAATTCTTCACTCTCAGAGAGAATGATGATTGTTCTTGAGAGGGAGGACTTTTGAAACAAACACCTTTCACTCATTCACATCCACATTTGCACACCACAAACACGCAGATTTTGAAAACATTGTCTCTCAATGAGTGGAGGAGGGAGAGAGAAACTAGAGCTTAGGTAACCAACAGATCCAATTACTAAGGATTTATTGATACTAAAAAGAAAAGTTGCCCTCATAAAATTTATCTGAGCTTATTAGTTATTTAAATCAGCCCTAGGGCTGGACCAGGGACGCCTCACAGACCACAGAAGGTGCTGGAGCTTCTGTGGCTTCTGGAGGTAACCAGTCTGCGTCCGCACCCTGACCCGCCGCCCCTCGCTAGGTATCCAGCACTAGGGGCGAAAGCCGGCACAACCAGGGAGGTGGGCCATTTGACAGGGTTGCTGGGCCTGGCACGCTTGGCGAAAGCTCCGCGTGGCCTAAGGTAGGACACCCGGTATCAGACGTTAGAAATGAACAGGTCACAGACAATAACCAGGGCGCAGGGGAGCAGGCCAAGCGGACGCGGAGCGCCAGATTTTGGCCAGACGGCCGCGCTGCTCCACCTCGCGAGCTGCTGGCCGGCCCCTGCGACCCTGTCGGGAACATGCGTTTTGAGGCAGTTAGCCAGCCATGGGTCCAAGACTCGTTCCTGTTTTGTGTGGGGCTGGGAGCTTTGCAACTGGGTGGCCACCGGTTGAATTTGTACTTTTCTAGGTTATTGTTCCTTGAATAGTTGATAGTCCCCCGGCGTGACTGTGAGCGCGCGCGCCGGTATATGTGTGTGTGTGTGTGTGTGTGTGTGTGTGTACGCGCGCCGGTGGTTGGGGGGTGAGGGGGGCTGAACAGTTGCATTTATTTAAAATAAGCTACAGGCTACTCAGTGAGGTCCTCTAAACCCATCATGCGGGCTTTCCAAATCCCGACGCGGAGCGGGGACAGCGGGAAGTGATGCCTAGCTCCACCGCAGGGCCCCGAGGGAAGGCACCGCGGGGTGGGGAAGAACTGAGACCCAGGACATCCTGGTCTTAGCCACCTGGGCCTTAGCCCAGAGGTCAGGCCTTGACGGATTGAGACGGTGTCCAGGGGGATTCGTGAGACCCAGAGAACAGGCGAAGCGCCAGTTCGGGAAGCCCTTTAAGTTCTCCGCCACTCCGTGCGGGTTTGAACCGCGGGATAAACAGGACCGCTCTCGTCCCCCTGTCCCAGTAAGTGTCTGGGACCTTGGGTCCTGCAGTAGGCTTTCTTGCCCTCTTGGGCATGGTTCCAGACCTGCGCGGCCCAGAGCTGCCTTGCGTTGGGGAAACAACTCCCGCTTGGGCCGCCTCGGGCCGGCAGCCTGCGTTTACCTGCGGTGGACACAGATTTCGAGACACAGGCCGGCCTGTCTGAAGTTCGGGGTGTGGATGGGGTGTAGAGGCTTGGACAATCCAGGTGTCCTTTTCATTACAAGGGGTCGGGGTAAATTGCGGGCCAGGCGTTTCGCGCGCGCCAATGCATTCTTGTGTTGAGCCATCTGGTGGTGCCCCGGGCAGGGGACCTGCCCATTTCCCGCTACATCCTTAACCGGTGTACTAGAGGCGAAGCAAAAGAGCTGGCTGCGGTACGCGACCGGCAGAGCCGAAGCCGCAGGTTTCGGCTGCAGCCCACGCGGTGGCGCTGTCGGAAGAGGACGCCTGGGCTTGGGGCCGGGACCCGGGAAGTGACCCGGGCTCGAGGGTGGCGGGATCTTGACCGCAAGTTGAGCCTGGCGATTCTTCGCGGCCACCTTGAGCTCTAGTTCTTCTGCCTCACTCGGTGTTTTCCGCAGGGAAACGCAGTGGGTCGCGAGCGCAACTCCTGGCTCCAACCCCCTCATCTCCGAGGTGGGGGTAAAGAGTCAGCGGTGACTCCTTCGGTGCTTCCTTCTGGGCCTCTTTGGCTTGTTACTCCAGTCGTATGCAATTGATTTCTATAAAGTAGATTAGCAGGATGGTCATTCTCTCGCTGCACTGCTGCAGGAGAGCCACCTCTTGACTCTTGAAAAAGAACGAAGGGACCAGGGAATCCGGAAGGGAGTTGCCAGGTGTCGCTGGGGTAGTGCTGGAGCCCCAAGGCCCTCCGCCTTCCCGGGCCTTCAGCCACAGCCCCAGAAAGGACATACAGATCTTCCAACCAACGACTCTTTCAGACTCTCCCCTCTCTGAAACCTGTCTCCTCGATTTCCTCCTCCCAGGGTAGGCAGTGCCCACAGGAGACACCCATCTCCTACACCTGGGGACCCCAGGGTAGAAAGCTCTCCGTCCTCGCTCGAGGCAGGTCCTTTGCAAACCTTCGCGCCTCCTTTTCCGCCCACTGGGACTCTGCATTGTGGGTCCCGCTGGACCCTTGACCCTCCAGCCTCTTGGTACTCGGCTCACCGCCTTATGCGGACTAGTTGCCCACCATCCTTCCTCAATCAAGTCGTCTCCCTGGGGCGCATCTCCCTTTTCAGGCCTCAGGTACTCATTCAGGCCGGAGGAGGACCTCTACCTTCCCCACCTCTGGCCAGAGACAGATTCCTCACCACTTCGCCCCCGCCCAACGTCCCCTGAGCCGCTGGGGGAGGTAGGAGTAACTGTCCTTTGCCTGGAGAGGGATGGAATTTGTCCGGCTCTGATGCCAACGAGGAAGGCGTGCGGATAACGAAGTAAGTGTCCCCCGCCCCTGGGCTTCGGTCAGTTCCCAGACGTCCTGAGCAGTCTGGGGAAGGGCTCGAGCCCATCCAGGTTCACCTGACATTGAAAGCCCGTCCCCCTCCTATCCTGGCCCCTGGCCCTTGTCCTCCTCGTGCATCCGATTTCGAGTCTAAGCCCCCTCCCCCGCTGTTAACCCGTCCGAGAAAGTTGTTGGTCGTCCAACAGTCCGTCGGCAGTCCGCGGCGGAAATTGGCTTCAGAGCTAGCGTGGGCTTTATTTGAAAGAAATGATTCCCTCCCGCCCTCCTCCCACCACAAGCAGGGCAAGCACAGGGGAAGAGGCAGGCCAGTCTTAGTTTCTAGAAACCGTCGAAGGCTTTAAATGCTGGCGGGTCCCATAGAGTTTTCCCGGTGTGTTCCGGGGTAGATGGAAAACGCGTCACAGCTTTCCGTGCTCTTTAAGAGACAGTGTACTGAGGGGAGGGTCTCTTTGCCTGAACGACCAACTTGAAAACCAGGGAGCCTGGCTATGAAGGAGGCCGAGAGCCAAAGTCCGGTGCCTGGCACCCTGCGCCCGGACGTCCGGCCTAGGCCGTCCGGAGAGGGCATGCAAGCAATGATGGGTGGTTGACCACGGTCGAAAGCACGCATGACAAAACCTCGGTGTCAACAAACAGAAATCAAGAAATAGTGTTACTAAAAGTGCAGGCCATACGAGAAAGAAAAAGAAAGGCCTGACAAGAGGGAAAAGGAAAGAAGGGAATAAGAAAAACCACGCACATTTAAGCTCAGAGTATAAAGATCGGTTGATTTTTTTAAATACCAAATCTCAGTGTGTTTATGAAAGACAGGGGACCTTTTACTAAATGACATAAGAAAAAAATTGAGAGGTGGGAGATGAAGGGAGGGAGGGAATGTCTGTGAGAAGTCCGTGAGTCTCAGGATGAAAATGTCAGTGAGAAGCAAACCGAGGGATAAAAATGTCCTCCAAATTTGAACTTTACGTTTTGAGCACTAAAGCAAACTATCTCAATATGCAAAAATGGGTTTTGGATCAAAGTATTTTAAAAAAAGACAAATGTAATGAAAAGAATTCTTTTCTTGGGTGTGATTTTGTTTCAAAAGTGTTTGGAAATAAAGCATTTGAGGAATACAAAACGAAACCAAACAGAAAACTTTGAATCATTAACAAATTTATTTACTGCTTTAAAAACTAGAAAATCCTAGCGAAAGTTAAAAAAAAAAATTAAATATCTTACTATCGAAATCAAACATGCTGGAAATAATCGCTTACTTCAGTTGAAATAAGGTCAATACAAAAATTGTGCAGTGAAAAGATCATGTAATTTGAAACAGAAAAGGCCTTTATTAGGGATAAAACCCAAGGGAGTAAAAATCCTGACCAGGCATACATCACAAAACTTAGAATTCTCCTTTTTCAAACGGAAGAAATTTGTAAAATGTGTTACTAAATGTAAATCTACATTCAAAATACAATTCAGGTAATTTCATTTGAGATTTTCTTCTATGGTTAGTGTAATTTTAAACAATTCAGGGTTTTCGTCTAAAATGATAGATTTTTTAAATATCAAAATCGGACAAGAATAAACTCCAAAAAGAGGAAAATCAATGACTTTTAAAACAAACTAGCCATAATGTACATTAAATTGTATTTAATTGTATATTTTATTTAAATAACCCTTCTCAGGGGTTTAATAATTTAGAATCAATAGTTGCCTTCAAAACATAATAAAATATTTACACTTTATAAAATATTAACCGATTAACAATACGGCCGGCCGTGTTGTTTATAAGAGTGGAACTCAAGTCTTGTAATCATGCTGTTGATACAAGCCTATGAGGTTAGCGAAGTGATCCTTAACAAAATGTAAATGAAGATCTTCAGACAGTGGTGTTTATAAAATAGCTCATTAATGACTTAGGATTGAATCGCTCCAACCATTCGCATCATCAGATATAATAATAGTGACGAATCAGACAGGAAAGATCCTGGCTAAACCATTTGCATTTTTTTCCAGAAGTACTGAAGTCCTAATATCACCAATTCTTCTAAGTTCCTGGACATTGATTCGGAGGATTCCACAGTTCAACAGAAAGGTAAGGAAGGAAACAGCATTGTTACCGTAAAGATATTAACGAGAAATACGTTTTCCCTCATTTTGAAAACGGGCTAAGTTTGACAGTGGTAATTGGTTTTTGCAACACTCCCTTCCCATTTCGAGGTGACAGTACAGATTTTTAAAAGTTTGTGGATCAGACTTACAGTTTGTTTCTTTGCAGCCAGAAACCTTTTAGCTACCACCACGGGTTTATTTACTTGAGCCACTTTGCTCTCCTCAACTTCGAATTGTGCTTTTTCTCCTACTCGTTTGACTGCGGATGGGGGTGGGATGCGGAGGGCGGAGGATAGGGCTTGAGTAAGAAAAACAGGGAAAGGAAAATACTGCCCCAAACTCTCGGAGTGGCTCCCCTAATTTACTATCCTGTTGGCTTCCTTTCTCGTCTGAGCTCCGACGGCCTCACAGGTCGTCTCCCGCTCTTCAGAAACTTGTTGGGCGGTGCCTGGGTTTGGGGTTCACGGGGATCTGGGCGCTGAGACTTAAGCCGGGGGCAGGTTTCGTTTCTGGGACCCTTTCTCTTCCAGAAGCTCTCAAGCCTCCGAGGCTAGGCGCATGCCGCCACACCAGGGATGCGGCGAATGGACTGCGGCCTGGTCTCGGGCACCATCGGAGGATGCGGTTTTCTGCGGTCTCCGAACTTGCGGCAATTTCCAGTTTTGCCCCCGAACGCGTTTCCCGAAACCGAACTTAGTTTGGCCCTCTGGCGCCGCCGTAGAGTCGACGCTTCTTAAGGGGGACCGGAGGTTCTGGCGGCGAGACGTGGGAGAGCCCTCGGGGTCCGGGGAAATTAGGAGGGAGAGCCTAAGTGTGCGGGAGAGACAGGAGGCACAGCCAATTGAGAGGCTTCTCCGGCTTCAAGGCCAGCGGGGACGAGTCCACATTTTCTTGTTCAAGGTCCCAGCGGCTAATGTCCGCCGACACCCCAGGCATCTCGCGGGGGCTGCGGCCCCTGCCCACGTGCTTTTCCTTAAGGAGGCCCCGCGCCTAAGCGGGATCTGTGGGACAAAAGCGCGGCCAGAAGCCAGCCTGCTCGGCTAGTGATCGTGCCACCTTAAAACAGTACCGCGGCCGGAGTCGGGCTGCGGGCGGCCGCGGGAGTCGGCAAAAGTTTGTGGCTCTCTTACGCCTTCGCAGGATCCGCTGGGGACGCTTCTGCACAGCCTCTTCGCCCCAGGGGAGGCCGAGTCCTCACCGCACATCTCTGCTCGCGCCCGCAGCCCAAAGGTCCAGCAGCTCGGGTTCCTCAGTACCCTCAGTCCCGCAGCGCTGAGGACTGGCAGCTTCGCCGCTCTCACTCCCACAGCGTCACGGCCTCCTGGCGGCCGGGTCTGCACCACTTGGGATGTCGCCGTGGCTGCGAGCACTCTAGGGATGCCATCTAGGGATGCATCCCACCCTCCGCCCACCACGCAACCCCCTCTTCTCTGCCACCCACAGCCCGGCGGGCAATGGCCCCGCTCCTGCCATTCGGGACCCCCGGGCTATTGTTCCGGACTCGCAGCCGTGCTAGTTCTGAGAGAGAAGCGGCCTTCCCTGCGCGCGCGGCAGCTCGGAGGGCGGCCAGCCGGGACGGTCGGCTCCCCTCGGAGGGGGAGCTCGCAGGCACAGCGAAAAGTTGCTCCGAGGGGCGGAGGCGGTGGGCGGAGGCGGTGGGTGGGGGAGGCGATAGCCCTCCTATCTCCAAAGTCGAAAGTACTCTGCTCAGTTAACGGAGCCTGGAGCCCCGGCAGCCTGCTGCGCGTGGGTCTGCGCCTCAGCCGGCAGACGCGGCACCCAGCGCCTGCCTTGTCGCCGCCGCCTCCGCGCGGGCACTAGTGCGCCTACGGGTTGGGCAAGGCGGCCGCACCCTGGACCCACCACAAGGAGGACTAGACCCCGGGCCCTGGTGCCCGCCTGCGCCCAGACGCACCCACCCGCCGGCCTCGGCCACCGCCTCGCGCCGCACTTGGTCCTCTGCCATCGGTCCTTCGCTGCCCGGTGCACGAGGTCCTCGCCACCCAGCTCCGACCGCCGACTCTCCTCTTCCTCCTCCCTCTCAGCCTCCCACCCACCCCTTGCCTGTCCCTCTGCCTCCTCCGCAGCCCCGCCGCCGTTGGGTCGCCTAGCTCACGGCGATTGATTGATTGATGTTTAATTTCCTGCCAGGCGGGGCTCTCCTCCCCCCGCAACCTCCCAGCCTTCCTCCCCGCCCCCCACTCCCCTCCTCCCTTGCGGTGGACCAGTCTGGTTTGGGTTTGGATCCGTCCCCCCCACCCCCATCCCGAAATAACCCATAGACTTCCCCTACCCCCACCCCAAATTATTATTTTGAAGGCGCTAGATCTGGGGACGGAAAGGGGGAGGGGGAGAAATCGGAAACCGAGGACAACCCAAAAGGACTCACTTTGCCTGATGACTCAACGCAACTAATAATCATCTCCCTGTCAGTGTGTCTCTCTCTGCGGCTTGTCAGTGAGTCCGGCCCTGGCTGTTGGCAGAGGCGGCCGGCAAGGGAGAGGCTGGAGGTGACAGCTTGGGCGGCCGCCGCGTTTCCTCGCGCGCGGTCCGGGGTCCCTGCGCCTTCTCGGCTCTTGGTGGCACCGGCCTCGCCGCTCTGGCTGCGCCTCCTCGCGACCTAGCGGCCCTAGGAACCGGCAGCCCCGGCCCGCCGCCGCCGCTGCTTCGCGGTTCTCAGCCCTTTCTCTCCAGAACGGGTCTCCTTTCCCAAGGTGTGAAAAGGCTCTTTCAGTCTCCTTCTCTCTTCCCCCCTCCTTCGCGGTCCCCTCCCCCACTCTCTCGGGTGTCCCTTTGGAGGAGTCCTTTCCCTCTTCTCCTCCTCCTCCCCCTCCCCTCCCCCCATCATCATCATAACAACCATCTCCGCACCAGAAGAAGACACCCTGACCCAGGACCTTAAACGTTAAGACCAGGGGAAGAGGAAAGGGGAAGGAGTAAAGAGAAAGAAGACTAGGACAACACTGCAGAGCAAAGCACCAGAAACTTTCCACCCTGGATTCTCTACTTTTGCTCCATGGACAGAGCCCCAGCCAGCCAAGTTTCAGGCAGACCGTGAGCAGTAAGTACACAGGGCGAGGACTCCCGCGCCGCGCTCGGGAATTCGGGGAAGCCCCGGGCCGGCTAAGTTCCCTCCCTGCCGCTCTTGCACTCTCAGCCAGAGAAGTCAGGAATCCAGGCGAGACCTTCGCTCGCAGCCCTTCCGTCCGGTCTGGGCATCCCGCATCCTTCCTTTCACCTCCCCTCTGACACCCCCACCTCGTCTCCTTGACCGGTGCCGCACGGCTTTTCCCGCGGCCAGAGCGCCCTGGAGGATTCCCAGCGCCCTAAGTTTGTGCCGGGATCCTGCTTCCCGCGGGTGTCAGTAACAATGCGAGCGCCGATTCATCAGGTGTTTCCCCTCCTTACCCTCCCCCCCAAAATCGAGGGGTGCCTAGACCTGCGGCTTCTGTGAGAAGCGCACTGCCAACCAAGCAACCCAGAGGAAAACTTTCTGGAGAGATTTTAAAAATGGGGTTGATGAAGTCTACTCCTGCATCTACGTGTAAATGCTTTTTGTTTTTGGGTTTTATACTGAAGAGCTTTAAAAAAACTCAAGATGGGATGAAGATAAGAACGCTCCATAAGAACGATTATAGCACCCGCTCTTGTGATGGAGGTTTTTCTTTAGGTTATTCTAATGAATACCTCCAAGTGTTTTTGGGTGCTTATTAATGTGGAATTAGAGTTGATTTTATGCAAAGTCCAAGTGTCTAGGACTTGCTCCGTAAAAGGTAAAATGTGGGGATTCATTCGAGGGTCCTTTTACCCGGCCTTTGGCTCCTGACTAGCCATTCACAGCCCATTTATCAGGTGATTAATTCGGTTGTGGACTTGTGTGCATCCCCAGCTCTCTTCCCAAGTGTGTGGAACGTCTTCTTCTGAGTTCATTTCTTCCGTAACCCTGACCCCCAAATGGCGAGTCTGTCGCGCTGTGAACGATTTATGCCAATCCTATTCCAATGAATGGGCCACTTTTAGGCGCTGGTGGGCGCTGACCTCCAGCCGCGTCACCGAAGGCCAACTTCTGGGGAGCAGCGAGTGGGCAGCATCGGAGCACCTCAAGTTCTGGGCTTCCTTTGGGACCAGTGTCCCGTCTCGGGCCCCTCGGGCAGCGTGGGAGGAAGTTTGTGTGGCTGTGGTGCAGCGCTCTGCCACTGGCCTGAACATCTATCACGTGTGTGAGCGGTTTTCCCTCTTTTTTTTCCCTCCCCCTTTCCTCTCCCCCCGCCCCCTCCCTAGGTCCCTGCGCGTTTTATTGCGACCTGCCGGTGGGAACTTTGTCTCCGAGTCGTAGCAGCATGGAGCGGCGGAGCGAGAGCCCGTGTCTGCGGGACAGCCCCGACCGGCGGAGCGGCAGCCCAGACGTCAAGGGGCCTCCCCCGGTGAAGGTGGCCCGGCTGGAGCAGAACGGCAGCCCCATGGGAGCCCGCGGGAGGCCCAACGGCGCAGTGGCCAAGGCCGTGGGAGGTAACAGCTTGGAGTAGGGAGGCGCGCGCAGCCCGCGGCCCAGTGATAATGGCCCGGGTGTCAGGGTTCAGGTTGATTAGGCGCTGTGGCGGTGTAGGATTACAGGAAGTGAATTCCAGGTTGCCAAATAATGCCCCGGTCGCCTCTCATCTGCAACTGGTAGCTTCATCTCGAGTTAAAACAAGAAAGTGGTTTACCCAGAGGGTGGCATTTTTTGGGCACTTTGCCACTGTGTGCTGAGGTGTTGGCAGGTTTATGTCACAGCCAGCTAACTGTTTCTAGATTTTCCTAGAGAGCTTTTTAGTGATTTAACTCTTTTGCCTTCCTGAGTATCTGTTGTAGGGATGAAGTTTAGGTGTGTTTGCCTTTATGGACTAAAACAGTCGTTAGTGCCCAGGGTAGTTAGTACAAGAGTGTTGGTGTTTGTAGTTAGGGCAGAGCTTCAAGACAAATGAATGACAATTGGGACACATTTCAAGTGGGAAATAAAGAATCAACCTGAGTTTATCAGGTCCTTAGAAACTTTAATGCTAAAGTTTGTACAGTTTGGTCTGTACAGTTTGGTCATATGCATTTGTAACTTTGTTATGAATTATAGGACAACAGGTAAAAATAGCAGAGGAGGTTTATTGGGTACTTTTATTAGCTACATGCTGTTTTTCTTCCCAAGAATTTAATTTTATTTAAAGAAAATATTTTGTAGTTTTTACCACTTGAACAGCTACTTTCTTTTTAAAGTGATTAGGAAAAGTGATCTTAGAAAATAAAGATATGAGGGAAATTTAAACATTAAAATATTTGGAGTTTGTATGCTATTTGCTTAGTTGTCTTTTACGTACAGATACACTAAGTCTACATTGCATGCAGATTTGTTTGTGTTTGGGATAAGTCACTTAATTTTTTAATTTTTTTACTTCTAAAAATTTTTTGCCCTAACAGGAACCCATTTAATACAATTCTTTGTGTTAGCCCACCCCAGGCAACTTTGGCAAACCTATAAATGATAAGCTTCCACCCCCATGTCCCTAGTGTCCATTTTGTTTATTTTGAAGTAAATACCTCACTGTAAATGTCTACTCTATTTTAAAGAGTTAAACACATACATTTTATAAAATGACTTTTTTTGGTTTTTACTTATTTTGCTACTTCTTTTTTTTCGCGATAGACTTTCAGGTTGGTTTGACTTAGTTTTTCATATTAATAACTTCGTCCTGTCTTATTGTTAAGTTTTAAAAAATTATTCGTCTATACATGTGGCTTGTGTATCTCCACTTTCAGGGACTTGAAAATATTTTTTAATGAAGGAAAAGAATACTTGACAGCTCTGTAACCCACTTTTTGAAATTGAGGATTATTAATGCTTTGTTTTGAGACAGGAACAATAACTTCAGGCCTTTCTTATAATCATTTGGCATATGCATATAAGAAAAATATATAGTGAATATGGTGGGACCAAGCATAACTTGATTTGGAAATCCATGGAGGCAATGTGGTCCAGAGTGGCCTTATGTATAAAGGAAAAACTTGGAGTTAAAATTTGGTCTTTTTCTGAAGACCAAATAGAATTCACTAAATTGAAAGAAGTCTCTGAGGTTTTAGAATGTAATTGTTAATAATTGTACTTTCCTAAAATAAAGTTGTTGTTTTCCTTCTATGTAGTACAGAAGTATGAAAGAAACTGCCTTGTTCTGTTGACTAAGGATACCTTTAGTTTTAAATAGTGGTTGCTTTTCAAATTTTCTGAGACTGAATTCACATTTGATTGCTTATTATAAATTTGATATAAAGTAAAATTATTGTCTTCATGAAGAACAATACATTTGTTTCAATCAACTGCCTTAGACACTTTATCTAAGGCTTAATTTCGTAATAGCAAAGGTCTTATTAGCTGCTTCTGAAACAGAATAAAGATGGCATTTTTTGCCTTAATACATGTCATATATAGTATGTAAAAGTAAAGTGTTTAAAATAGTTTATGTTTTGTGGAATTTTAAAGTTTTTAAAGATACTTTTATTCTATGTAGCATAATACAGTGTTTGGAAAGAGATTAATTTAGAAAACTTTATAACAACTTAGGATATAAAATTTTGATAGTGTAAAGTTTTCTTATTGAATATTAATGATTGTTTTGTGGGCTTAAGTTTATAGTTTTCAAATGTACATTAAGATGCTAGTAATTTCATTTCTTTGTAACTTTCAATCATGTATATAGATTAGAGAAAACCCAAGCCATTTTTAAAAGGCACACTCTAAATTTTTAAAAATATTTAAAATATATTTCTTGTTAGAAATTTTTTTATACTTGAAAGGGGGTTTTTGAACATAGGGTAAATTTAAAATAGATTATATGTCTATCACCCCATATCCTTTGTTTAAATTTTCTTTATAAAGCAATATAATAAACATAGATATCTATGAAAGTTATTATAGCTATTCATCATTTTCAGTTATACATTATAGTTTTATCAGTGTTGCAAAGGTGGATATAATAAAACTTGTCTTAAAAATAGAGCTCAAAATTTGGGAGTACATATTTGTTAATCTTTCTTAAATGTTCTTTCTTAAAAGCTGTCTCCCTAAGAAGAGGAGAAATCAAGTTAATTGGTTTCACAACAAAATAGCAGTAATCTTACTGTTTTTGAGAAGTAGTAAGGTAAAGGCTTCTGAATGCATTGGCTGCAATAGTAAAATCTGTTGCTGTTACTGTATTTTTTTAGGAGATAGAAATTTCTGTTTTTTTTTTTTTAAATAAGAACTAAGTATTCATGAAAGGGGGACATTATTTTAGTGTGTGAATTTATGTAGTAGAGGCAGTATATATACTGTCACAGTCTTCAAGGTTGTGTTTTAATAGGGGACTTAAAAGTTAGTTCATTGTTTACAATGTGGTTAGCTTTAGAAAACTACATTGGAAACTAGATAAGTTTTGCTTTGTCTTTCCAACACTTTCTAATATTTTTTTTTTGCTCTTATCTAAGCAGTATGTTTTAAAGCATGTATGTAATAAAATATAAGTGGTCAGATGTGTATGATAGTCAGCTTTTATGGAAGGTCCTTGGCGGGGGAAAAAGGCTACTATCTCTTTAAAAAACATATGAAAGCTGGGAGAGAGTTTAGAGCAAGCAAGAACACTATGGTGTTGACAGCTTTATATCCCTGCTGGGTAACATTCACTTACTAGAATTGGCGTCCCCTCTCAGCTAGTAATTCACTCCATAAGGATTCTGAAAAAGGATGATTAATGGTGGGAAAATTTATATTTGTGAAATTGTTGATTAAAACTTAACAGATCTATTTGAAGATTTAGAAAAGGAAGAGATCATTAAGAATAACGGAAATAGAAAATAAGAATCAGATGATGTTTTTCACTATTACTAGCATAAGTATCTAAAATGTTCTGCTGCATGGAATGCTTCAGCCACGCAACCTACAGCATAAAATGAAAGTGATGCCAGTCAAGTTTCCAGAGGAAGTAAGGCGTTCTACTCTCCTCCTGCACTGCTGCAGGTGCTAGCCAGTTGTGCTTTAATAGTGTTAAATTTTTGTGCTTTATTCATTGTTAACACTAGCATTTTAGTTTTTAATGTTTGGCTTAAAGAAGAACTTTCAGACAGCTTTATTTAAACTGAATGAACAGCACTCAAATATACCAGATGGTGTATTTGCTGATAGGAGGTATTAAACATCAGATTCTTCCTGATATTTTTTATTTTCCTGTGAATTTTTATGATTGTTTTGGTGTAAAATGTTCTAGATTCTAGGGAAAAATGCTTAGGCATTAGGAATATCTTTTAGGATATTTGCTTCTTTTGAAAAAAATTTGCTTATTTTTGAAAAATAATTTGTGTTTTACAAATAAATTAATTTTGTTGAAGAACTTATATCTAGTTTACCTGAAGTAGACCTATTCTTCTTGCTACCAGGCAGCCCTTTCAAGAATATAACTGTCTTGTGGAAAAAAATCATTGTGCAGTACACATTGATGTATTGAAATAGAGAAGCAAATGTGATCAAGATTGTTAGTGAGGGCTTCATTTAGAGCTGAACATTGTCTACAACAACAGTTCGTTTAATTGTCTACATGTGGAACATTTCCTTTTAGATTAAAAGAAATGTAGTTCAGGTCAGGTGTAGTCACCATCTTAGCAGTAGTAGAGAGACATTTTACCTTTTGAAAACATTGGAGATATGAAAACATAGATATTTATATAATAGAATGTGTAAAATACTTAGAAATTTAATAATACATTGTCAACATCAGAAAAATGGAGAAAGCTCCATTTCTAGGGATAAACACCATAATACTTGCAGAAAGGAAGGACGTTTATTATTACTTCAAAAGAGAAAAGATTGTATTTCCCTCTCCCACTTACTTTTTTTTTTTAAGGTTTTAGAATCTTTATATAGAATGAACTTAGACCTTAGGGTCATCCAGCAATCTAAGATGTCCTCTCTAGTTTTGCTGAGGTAGAAAAATAGTCCTTTTCTAAAGTGTTTTTACTCTTTGGCCTGTTATTAAAATAAAGATATACTTGGTTAAAAAAAATATATGCAATGGAACATACACATTAAACAGAACATAGAGTATCCGCCCTTCTAAGTCCTGAGTATAATTTGATGTTTCAAGCAATTTTGGAAGCCTTATATTCCATCAGCAGAAACCCACTGACCATTGTATATTCTAGATCATCTACCCTGCTGTGTGTGTGTGTGTGTGTGTGTGTGTGTGCTAGAACTACATCAGTGTCCCTTAAGGCATCTGTTTAACCCTTACAGAAAATCAGAAATATCATCATTCCCCCGGAGGTTGTAACCAGTACAATCAGTCTGTGTATATTAGATAGTCCATATTAATTCTTTGGTCCTTTTTGAATTTTTTAAAAAACCCATCTATTTCTGTAGTGAGAAAACAGACGAATCATCATTTGCTAAATAGCTAAGAATACAAATTTGAGTCAATTTAAGAATATGGGAGTCAGTTTTATTCAGGGAAAGACTACGATAATTTGGTATATCTAGCAAGATGGTGAGCAGTTAAGTTTGATGGTTCAACTTTGATAATTTAAAACTCTTATTTTTCTTTAAAATAATTCAGAATAGAGGCAATTTATATGCATATATTTAAAAAGATACGTTAACAAGGCTGGATGAATTCTAAATTGTATTATTTTCTTGGGTCACATTTATCTTTAGAATGTTTTTAGATTTCTGTGGAGATAAAATTGACAGTTCCTCACTATTAAAAAAGTTTCTTATAACTAATCCTACATTATATGTGTTAAATAAGTACATAGTTTGTTTTATTTCAGGAAGCCAAACTTCATCCTACTTAGCATGTCAATCAACAAAAAAGTCCTTTATATTCTTTTATTTAATAAGTAGGACTTTTTTTAGCCTACATAACAAATGTGTGGTAACAGTGATTTTTACTATCTTCCTTTCATGAATGCTGAGATACAATGGCATTTTGGAACATATTTAAAGATGGAGCATTTGACAAAAGTTGTATGTGTAACAGTTTGTCAGTGAAAAGTGACAAGTGGGAAATGACAAATGAAATGTTGGCATCGTCACTCTTTATTTTGATAAAAATGTCTCAATTTGCAGTGATATAATACTGTTTCATATTATTTCATGAGTTGTGTGAGAATGCATGAGGGGAATTTAGATTTTGTGAACGGAAAATTAGCAGCCCAAACTCTCTTTTCAGAAGCTTTGGCAGCAAGTCTCCCCTTCTCCCCCACTCCCCAAGAAGAAGAACAGCAGTGAAATGTTGGATCTAACCCATACATTTTAACTCATTATTTTTGGGGGAAAAAAAAAAAAGAAATAAGATGGTTTCAAGTAGGAGACCTTTATGCTTAGTTCAAAAAAATGAAGAAGAGAGTTTGCCTTTTAGTTTCCATTCTTTTCTTTATAGCAGTTTTAAAATGAGCGATTTCCTTCTGCGGCTTTTCTCACTCCAGTCACCACTGGTCACCAGCATTAACTTAGGAGGCCAATAAGAAGAACTGTGAATTCCTTTTGTTTTAAAGCAAAATAGAAGTTTTGAAAATGTGCATGTGTTACAAACAGATTTTTATATACAGAAGGTCCATCATCCTACTATTTAAGGGTAATGTGATAATCCAAGTAGGTGTCCTGAGTGGAACTGAGGTATGAGTTAAAACTAAAGCCAGTTAAGAACTTAAACGATAAAAAAAAAAAAAAAAAAAAACTCACACAGATGTAGCCACTACGGTGTATTATTTCCCATTTTCTAATATCACATTGTTCTTTATTGTTAGTGATCAGCCAAACACTTATTTTTTCTCCTTTTACATAGAAACAAACCCCATGCTACAGTGTTTTTGTGAAAATGTTCCATGGTGGAGTTTTCAAAATCACGGAAAGCTGTTTTTTTCTTTTTTCATTTAACAGAATTGTTTTACTGTTTAATGGCAAGTGAGTTAAAAATCATGGTAAAATCAGAAAAATTAAGTGGTAGTGAAAGGGTATATCAAAAATTGCCTTCCATAACTTATGTGTCTTTTGCTTCTCAATTGCAGTTTTACTTATTTTAGATTAAAAAAACCAGGTGAAAAGACATAAAATGAAATAAATGTGCTTTAGATATATAATTATGGCAGTTGGGTTTATGTTGTATATGTTTTTCCTTTTTAATTGATGTCTATGCCTTTAAAACTTGAACTAGTGGATGTTACAGTTACTAGTTTGACAAAAGATTTTAAAATTTGTAATGAAGATATCAGCAAAGTATGTCAATCTTACATTAAGCATATTTTTTATTTGTGGTTATGACAAATTAGGCTGGTAAAACCTTCTGGGGAAGAATACTTCAATTTTAGTTTCTCCTGATACTGTTACTGTTTGCTAGCCTATAAGACAAATTCAATTCTGGACTTACCTAGTTGCCTTGTCGTTGGAGTGGAGTTTTATCTCAGCATAGTTGGTTATTGAACTGTGGCATAACATAACAACAAAGATCAAAAAATTAAGGGGAAATGCTGCAAGCTACTATTTTTGAAAAGGGATGCATTTCACACCAGGTTAACTATTTGATGCCCAATGATGGTTACACAGTTACTGAAATGTACCCAGCAGCTCAGTGTCTTTCTTTGTTTCCTTGAATACATGTATGTGTGTGTATACACACACACATATATGTATATATATGAAAAATAGGGACTCTAGTTAGAGCAAACGTTTAACATTTTCCAAAACAAAGCGCTAAGATCTGACAGAGGTGATTTGCAGGCATTTGTTCTAGAAAGAACTTGAATTTCATCATGTTATCCAGATATCTTAGTTTCTTCCTTTTAAAAATACTTTTTATTTGTTTTTGCATTTGGCTGAGAAATTAGTATCTCAGTTCTTTTATAACTGATTATGATCAATTTTTTAACACAAGAAAATATTTTCTTTGCCAAGAGAGCAAATTTGGTTAAATGTCATGCCCAAGATGCCTGGAAATAATCAAAGGCATAGAATAAAAATAGCCATATTTTTAGATTTCCCATTTATGCCATATATTAAAATTGAGCATTTTTAATGCAATTTTTATTTCAATTATTTATATGCATAAAGGAAGGCAAAATAGACATATTTAGTAACTTATGTATATTGGGGAAAATGCATTCATATGAAAATTCTGCAAGTAGCAGTATTTTTGAAATTTTTTTTTTTTTTTGGTTAACAGAATAAGAACTTCCTTTTGTCATAACCTAAAGATGCTAACAGAGCAGCATGATAAATGTCTCTTTAAGTGCTGTAGTAAAAGAAAATGACTTGTCTTCTGAGGCAGTGGAGAGTTTATGTTTTGGACCCATTTCCTAAGCAGTGATCGAAAACAGATTACAATAACAATTATACAGTCAGAAGATGCAATATCCATTTCTGCTTTAATTGAGTGAAAGAATAATAAAAACATCATTAAGAAAAATGAGGTGGACCTGTCACACAGTGTACAAATTTTTAGTCTTAGAGAAGATGCAGATTAACTGAAGTGCTTTTCATATACTTTGTCGTGTTTATTAGCTAAAATCTGTTGTGGGGAGAGTCTGTTTGGCTCTTATTCTTTCCTGGGAAGTTCAGGGAGGAGCCCATGGGAGGTGGTTGCCCAGGAGACATTAAAAGTGCTTACTGACTTTGTCTTCATGTACAATTTGACCAGGAAAATCGTCTTTTCTCAAATTCTACCTGTGGTGTAACTATTCTTTCCCCGTTTTTTCGTTACCTGTGTAAATGGAAGCCCTGCCAAGTAAGGATAGGGATGGTTTCTGGGCCTGCTGTTCTTTCTCTTTTCAAAGCCCTACCCAGCCTAAGGGAAAGAGAGAGGTGAGGCTGAATAATGTGCACCCCGATTTCTACCTAAGCCACATACGATTGTGGGGGGGACCCCAGTTTTCATGTGTACAGGTCACTTGATTTGTACTCACCTGACTGTCGCCTGAGACAGAGAGGCTCTGGCTTCCAGCTGCAATCATTTGAACCAGTAAGTTGATAATCCTTAGCATTGCAGAGCCTCTGACTCTCATTCTTCAGAGTTGTGCTTTTAGCAACTCAAGTGAACTTGCAGCTGCCTGATCAGTGCCTAGTTTTCCTTCACTCGGAGTGGTATTTGCTACTTTATTCATAGGAACTGTGAGCTTCGGAGAGGCTGGGTGGTGACGGTGGAGTTAGACCATGCACCCTCCTCACTGGGGCGGGGGGTGGATACTTGCGAATATTGCTATCCATCAGAGAAGTTGGTTGAACTCAGTTGACAGCCTTAAAGGGGAGTATTTCTTGATGTGTTGCTAAGATTTTTCTTGGGTTCAATATTTAAACCTTTCTGAAGCGGAAAAACAAAAGAAATAAGATAGGCAGTACATCCTCCTTCTGGTGGAGGTCTCATAATTCCGGAACTGTCCCAAGCATAATATCATTTCCTTCAGAGTGGAATTTATATCAAACAGTCCAAAAAGGCTTTTTAAAAAATGTTACTCAGTTCAGAGAGTCCAGTTAATAGTGCCTTCATTAAAATACTTTTGTCAGCAGAGGGTTTTTCAGTTTTAACATTTACATAACCTAACAGTGTTGATGAAGGCCACAAGCTTTAAGGGTCTGTTAGTGGTTCTGTTTTTTCTGGACTTTATAATTTAAACCTAAACATTAATTCTGGGTGAAACTTGGCATAATGTCTTTTTGCCTTGGAGGGAATTTTTGTTGTATAATAAAAAAAAGTTTTTTTTATACAATCACCCTTACCCCAAGTACATAGCAATTAAATAGCGAAGCTTTTAAAAGGACTTCTTTAATTTTAAAAAAGGAGTGATTATTTTAGGTGAATTTAATAATTTTCTATTAGTTCACATTGCAAACTATTGCTATTGATAGTAATAAGAAAAGTCTGTATGGCTGATAATATAATGAAAATATTTTTTTGTCTGTCTCTGTGCAAGAAAATCATGTGGTAACTTTTAAAAATAAAATCATTTTTCATGACTTTTGAAACTTATAAACCAGTTACTTATCTTTTTAATTAGAAACTGAGAGACATGCAGTTGTTTTTTTTTTTTTTTTTCAAATTTTTGTCACCAGCAGTTAAAATATTGACTCCAGGGAACAAAATTGGAATCTTACCAGGAAGCTGTACAAGTGCTTGAAGTTTCTCTACTATTTTGGAAAATATACTCAACCCAAGATTCTTAAAATGATCTTTTCTGTATAATAATACCATGTGAAAGTTGAATTATTACAAGAATTTTGTTACATGGTAGGTGGGAAATGATGTGAAAACTGAAGGCATTAAGAATGTTGGTGAAGGTGCATGCCAGGAGGGACGCCTGCCTGGAGGAGAATGGGCTAAGCCAACGCAGTCCTAAAGCTTGGCTTTCAGGTTACAAGGTTCCATTCAGACAGGTTTGTCCTTTGGATTTGGCAAATGTGATATCAGAGCATCCAAATCCCTTTGTTATTGAGGGAGTATTAAGAAGAGCAAATTGTTCTCTGAATGGGACGTTACTACACGCTTGCTTAAGACCCAGGTGAAGGTACTTTAGAAGGGTAAATAACGTGATCCTGATTTTTTTTTTTTCTCTTTTTAAAAGTGAATCTCAAGGTAATATTCAGCAAAAATACCTCTACTTAACAGCCTCATTCATATGGCAAATTTAAGCCTTGAGCACATTTTTACAGCTGACTTCTGAATCCCCCCAAAACTGGAGCTTACCATTGAAAGTCTGCCAATCCTGTTACAAATGGTCATTACTGCCCAAGAGACTTTGAGGAGAAAAAGGGCTGTAGGAAAATGCTGTGACTTTAGTAAGAACCATTTTGTTGCATGTGTATTTTTTGCCACCATGGCAAAAGTAGGGGCTGAACTGCATGTTCAGGATTGATACTGAACACTCTCCTATGGAAATGTATAGAATTCCAATTAGCACGGGTCAGAGTATGAATGTACCTCTTTTCACACTGTTCTAAGTGCTTAGTGGAAAACAAGCTGCAAAGTAATTCCCTTGGCCCCCCAATAAAAAGATTTATAGCAAAATAATTCTTGGCCCTATAATGGGACTGTTGTAGGCTTGTGTTTGATATTTGTGAGACTGAAATACAGTCCATGTACCCAAACTAAGCATTTATTGTAAACAAGTTAACTGCCAAGAGCTTATATTCTGTCAAACATAATTATATTGAAGATTGATGTATAGCTTGAAAGCGAGTTTGAAGGAGACAGTTCTATTTAACCAAGGAAGGCTTCTAAGATACCGCTCTCCTCTTCCTTTGATGTAATGACTTAGTAAGGTCATCTTTCTCACAGTCAGCCTTTCGTATACGTAGTGTGTATACATACATACACACACGTAATAAACAGACTTGTTCTTTGAAAACGTATATGTTTGTCAATTCTACTTTGGTTAACAAAATAAAGAAATGAATTTATATTCATGTAAACTGTTATGTTTCTTTTGTCATCCTCATCTCGATCTGGTAGTGATAGTGCTAAGATAAAATATCAGTTCGTATGTTTCTGGTGGCCCTGGAGTTCACCCATAAACCTAAATCTATAACTTTAAGTTAACCCCGAGTGAAATCCTTTCTCCTTTAATATGGGGTTTGAAAGAGTTATTTAAGTTGTCTTTTTGCTGTTATATTCGTGTTGAGCTTGTGAGATTAGAACTGTTTTTAAACTGTGGCCTGCGAGGGAGGGGATGGCACTAATACGCTTCATTTTGTGGCTCAGATATTATTTAGGCTTAGGAATGCAGGGCATCTCAGGGAAGTCAAACCTTTTTGAGACTGTGATGTTCCAGCCTGGAATTACCCCAATTTAAAATTCTGTAGTGGTCTTCTGTGGTTTTTTGCTTTGAGGAAGGTAGAGACTTTCTTATATTTTATGGGGTAAAGATGTTTTACTTTTTTGTTCAGGAGACACATCACTTTAGGTTTGAGTAACACTTCTCAAAGGTAGTAAGAACTGGAATAATGTTCCAGTTTGGCTGGGTGAATAAACATAATAAGGGTGACAATAAAGTTTTCTATGGATTTCTATCCTGTGACTTAAATGTTCTCTTTATTTTTTTAACATAAATTTAATATTTTATTTTGGAAATTATATAAAGTATAAAAATTATAAAGAGGATGTCAGAACCATAAAGTGAAAAAAAGTAATAATATACTAGTTTTCTCTGTTCTGTTTTTCTGATCTAAGTAATTTCTATAAATTACATAGGTACACATATACCTAACATATTTTGTTTAGGAAGTATTCCATCAGACCTTGGTTTCCCAGGGCTGTAGGCTGGGTTTCATTAACTTGATCTGAGTCACATTAATAATATCCTACATATTGCAAAACAGAGATCTCCATCTCTCCTAAGGGAACTAAAGAATATGCATTTTGATTTTGACTTTCTTGCTTTCTCTCCTCCCATTCTCTTTTCCTCCTCCTTGTCGAGGGGTTGGTTGCTATTGCATCTCGATGGAGGCATTTGTTCATCTAAGAATGAGAGTGGCTTTTAGTGGTTGAGAAAGAATGGTGGTGGCTGCCTATGTGCTCAAGCTTGTGGCTTTGTGAAATCTGCATTCATTTCACAGTGATAATTTCTACACATCTATTAAGTATCCTTAAATGTCTTGCTGTTTGAACTTTACACACAATGTAGAATTTTCTTTTGGTGAGGGAGAAAGCCTTTTATTTTTTGCTATGAAAACTTTACTTTTCAGTTTACTTTACTTTTTACTTTTATTTGATAAAAATCTCTTCACTCTACTATGATTTCCTTTGAGGTTTTATACCAGTGTTTGATCTCAATTTTTAATAATTTTTGTGAGTTAAACTCCCTACAGGAAACATGGTTGTGCTATGAAATATTCCCACTAGAGATCTGGGTAGTCTTGTCTTATTGAGAGCTGAGCGCTTGATTCCTTTATTAATTCCTGGCTAGAGAATCTTAGTTCAGTTAACCTTTCCTTAACACTACACTGGAGAAATTAATCAAGGTGTTTTTTAAAGTTGTTTGAATTAGATAAAATAACATTTAGGCAGAGCTCAAAACCTAAGGTGATGAAGCAAATGTTAGTGTAAGGATAATTTTTATTGACTCCTTTTTTGGCACATGGGGCTCTGAGTTACAAATAGCTTTTCCAAAGAGGATAATGAAAATAGGAGGAGAGACAAATACAGCTGCACTTATATACTATTTTAAAAATTACTCTTTTGGAAACCTCCAGAATAAAATTGTGCTTAATGAAGGACTGAAATCCTGATATTCATGAATTATGATGTATCATTTTTGACATGCCATTGAATCTCAAGACTTGTTTATATATATATATATATGTGTGTGTGTGTGTAACATATATATATGTATACATATATATATATATACATATATATATACACACATACATTTTTAACCAACTATGAAAAGAACCTCAAGAATGTAGGTTTGAACTAAGGATACGCCAATAACATGCTGTTTGAACTTTTCTGTAATATCTAACCTTGTATATTTTTCTTTTTAAAAAGTATTTTTATTCCAGGATCAGTAAACATTTTGTCTCTCTGTAGTTACTAAATTTAAAAAAGATGCTGTAGTCCCTCAGTATAAGACATGAGTACGACTGCCCACGAGACCCCCCAAAGGCTCCAGGGTGTGTACAGCACAGGGCATTGTGCATCACACCGGTCTGTGTGATGCACCCTTCCACTGTGATGCCTTCCTAGTGATACACCAACAGTCTTTGTCAACTGTGGTCGTGTACAGCTCTGAGGTCTGGCTAACTTCCCCGGGACAACATGGAGTAAGCTCCTGAATCCATGTGTGCAGATTATTTCCTAGAAAGTTTCCTTGTCTGCTACACTGAATGCAGTGCAGCAGGGCCAAAGTGATGCGGACATGTTTGGCAGCTGGGGAATTATGGGACAAAACTGGATTGACACTGCCTGTTAATGGTGATGATTAATGTCTAGCTGGAATTAGCATTTTGTTAGAGTAAACCAGAATTTATTTTGGGGCTACAATAGGTCACGCCCCTCTGGTGGGAGAAGACATGGAGAGTGAAAAAGACTTATCTAAGCCCAGCCTATGTTTGAGAAGTAATGTAGGCCTCTCATTTACACCAGCTGAAGCCTTGCCATTCCTGACATCAGGGAATTTAGTTCTGTGGGACAGGCTTGCTGTGGCAGTTACTCATGTGTAACTCAGGCTTTTTTGTTTAGGAAAATTGCCACAGCATGCCTCTTGTATGCCCATGAAATGTGAAATCCTGTTTTGCAAACTGTCAGGCCATTTTGATTTTGTAACTGAAGGGTACTTAGAGACCTCCGAGTTTATTATTCAGCCTTTGGACTGCGTTCTTGTTGAATTGTTCTCACTCAGCTTAGGGGAAGGTATAACATCAAAAGTGAGGAAGGCAAGAGCCCAGCTCCCTTTCCTACCACATTAGGTCCAATTTGAGCCTTTAAAACAATCAGTGAAAAAAGGCCCAGAGTCCACCCTCCCATCCTCACCTTGATCTGTTTTTGTACTTATCTTCCAGAGTTAAAAATGGCCTCAGGGGTTTGGGTGTGGTGGTTCATGCTTGTAATTCTAGCACTCTGGAAGGCCTAGGCTAGAGAATCCCTTGAGCTCAGGAGTTCTAGACCCCAAGACCCTGAGGCCCTGTCTATACTAAAAATAGAAAAATTAGCTTGGCTTTCGGTGTGGGTGCCTGTAGTCCCAGCTACTTGGGAGTCTGAAGCAGGAGGATCACTTGAACCTAGGAGTTTGAAGTTGCAGTGACTCCATCATGGCACTCTAGCCTGGGTAACAGAGTGAGATTTGTCTCCAAAAAAAAAAAAAAAAAAAAAAAGGAGAGAAGAGGGTCTGCAAAGTCTTGTCTGGTTTCACTAAAGAGAATTCTGAGAATAAAGTATTTCTTGACATACTCCCTATTACCCCCACCGTCCTTCTCCATCCAATAGTAGAACAATCAAAGGGTTTTATTGTCACATTAGTTAGAGGCTTAACCCTAAGTTTGCAGACATGAAGTCAAATCTTTGCATGTGTGACTCAGTTTGTGCTTAGAGTACTTACTAAGCAGGTTTTACCTTCCTCATAATTATAAAAGTCTCCATGATATTTTACCTGTGAAAGACCCAGAACTTGCAGCTGTATCACCCCTGTCTCAGCTCTTGCTTCCTCTGAAGTAAGAGTTAAGAAAATTCAACAAGAAAAACAAGTGAATTAATCCTTCAGAGAATGTGTAGTTCACAAGCAAAGGACAGAGAGGAACACTGGAAACTGGTGCAGTTTGGCTATCCTAGAGAACCTCTAGTTGACCTGTGTATGTGTGTATGTGTGACTCCCTTTGCATCTAAATGATTGCCCTCTCCTCTAAAATTGGTGAAATTTTTGTTTCTACTTGATTCTAATACACTACCTAAAATTCCTTCCTCTAAATGATTGCCCTCTCCTCTAAAATTGGTGAAATTTTTGTTTCTGCTTGATTCTAATACACTACCTAAAATTCCTTCCATGAGAAGTTCATATGGGATAAAATGTGTCTTTTACAATGAAGATGTAGCTGAGCAGATAAGGGGATGACTAAACCTTTCAAACAGCAAAACTTTGTAGCATCTTTTTTATTTGATTAATCTCCTTGGAATTTTTGAGATCAGCCCTTGGGGGGCATAGGAAGTTGGAGTGGAATGTTGAGCCTGTGGCTCTCTTAGCCCAGGAAGCTGTTTGCAGTGCAGGAGACAGCAGGGCTGGGAAGAGCAGAGTAGGTAAGACACACTTGTTTCTTTATGAAGTTTTGCCTGGAACCCTAATAGGGAGGGGAGAGACACCCTTTTCTTCCTCTTTCCGTTTTTCATGGAAATTCTTGGTATTCAAACTTTCCTTCATTATTTTAGGGTGGGAAGAAGAAGCTAGAAGTTAGTATTGGTAAGTAGTTACTTCTTTTTTTTTCTTTTTTCTTATTTTTTTTGAGACAGTCTCACTATGTTGCCCTTGGTATTGTGCAGTGGCGTTACAGCTCACAGCAACCTCAAACTCTTGGGCTTAAGTGATTCTCTAGCCTCAGCCTCCCAAGTAGCTGGGACTGCAGGTGGCCCCCACAATGTCTGGCTATTTTTGTTGTTGTTGCAGTTGTTTAGCTGGCCCGGGGGTCGAGTTCGAACCTGCCAGCCTAGGTGTATGTGGCCAACACCATAACCACTGTACTACAGGCGCCCAGCTGGTAAGTTCTGTTCTAGTCTGTTACTCAAAATATTTGTGTGAGTATGTGAACATGTGCACACCTGTGTGTGTATGTGTGTGTGTGTGAGAGACAGAGAGAGAGAGAGAATATATGAGAGAATAGAGCAAGTAAATTGTCTTTCTAGTAAATTTTCAATAAGGAAAGATAGTCCTTATTCCTTGTTCCTTTCTCTCCCAGGCCTTGGAAAGACCCCGTATTGTTCACTCATTTGTTTCAGTTTTTCCCGAGGCTCGTTCTTTTATGTATTTATTGTGGTGGTTGCTGTATACTTCAGGTTTAGTTTTAAGAAGCTCTGCCCTGTAGCCTTCTCATCTTCAGTTTGCCCTGGGACCCACTCAGGTGATAAAACCAGATATGCCGCTGACCCCTGGGGAAGGGAGTGGGCCCTCTGGCTGCCTTCCTTCAAGAAATAGATGGGCTTCAAGAGCCTTTGAAAAGAGAGGAGGAAGACTGGCCTCCTTTCTTCTCAGACTTGCTCCTATCATTGGGGGGGGGGTGGCGGCAGTTTCAGGAATGAGGGTGGACCAAGGAAACAGTGAGGGAGGAGACTGCAGACCATGCTCATTCACACTAACATGTGAACCATCCATTTGAGCCGGTTTCTCTGTTTCTTTTCCTCCTTCTCCTCCCCTCCCTCCCCTCCCTTACCCACTCCTCCCTTTCCCTCCCCTCCCCTCCCTTTCTCCCTCTCTCTCCTCTCCCCTCCTCTCCTCCCCTCCCTTCCCCGCCTCTCCCCTTCTCTCCCCTCCTTCCCTCCCTTCCCCACCTCTCTCCTCTCCTCCCCTTCTTTTCTTTGTTCTCGTCTTCTATCTCTAGTTCTGTTTTCTTTCTTTCCTTTGCCTGTGAGTGACTGAAGGGCAGGAACTGTCTTTGTTTCCTTCTCCACACCTACCCCAGTGCCTAATACCTGCCAGGCAATCAAAGGTGAATTCACTTATAGGCAACAAGGTCACCCATTGTACATAGCAAGTGGTAAAAGGTCCCTTAGATTTCTAAGAGTTTGGGTTTTGAAACATTGTTTTCAACCCCCAAGGAAGCAACATGCTTGGCATTAAGAGTTGGATAGCCTGAACTGTCCTACTCTTGCCATCTGTGTTTCTTGGGGCATGTTACTTATTCTTATACTTTTAGTTTCTTTAATTATTAGATGAGAATACTATTAACCCTCTCACAGGTAAATGTGAGGAGAAAATGAAGGGATGCATTTGGGTTACATGTGAACTAGGAAGTGCACTGAGAAGGAGAGGTTTATTTTGTGTCCCAACTTTGGTGGAAGGCAGTTGACTCTTGTCTTCTACACCCCTGCTGCTGGACTATCTTTCATTAGTGAATTAGATATATGGAGCATTAAAGAATACTTATTCCTCAGGTCACTTTCATAGCCAGTGCTGTGACTTTTCCTGAAGTCTGTAACTCTTCTTTAAAATGAAGGGAAGTGGGGAAAAGCCTTTTCCTTATTAAAGAAGTTGCATTAATATAGTTAGTAATAAAACAGCTCCTACAATTGTTAAAAAGGTCTTACATTGGATTTTCAAATTTAACCAAGAATCTTCTGTCTTTGAGATTATCTTGAGTCACCTAAGATCTGGATCACAGAGGAGAGATAAGTAAAGGGCACTCAAGAAATGCTCACAACAATCACACAATTGTCCTAGTATCAGTCTGTGATGCCTATATCCTGTGTGAGAAAAAACATTGTATATGTTGGTATTTGGAAGGTTGATTAGAGCAGTGTTGATAGAGTCATAGTATAAGCCACGTGTATACTTTTACATTTTCTAGTGCACGGAAAGTCAAAGACACAGGTGAAGTTAATTTTAATAATACACGTGTATTTATTTAACTCAATATATCCCAAATATTTCTATATGCAATTAATATTTTAAACTTATTTGCGATCTGTTTATTTTTTTTCGTCTTTGGTATTAAGTCATTAAAACTGAGTATGTATTTTACATTTACAAGCACGTCTCAATTGAAGACTAGCCACATTTCAAGTGTTCAATCACCACATGTGATTAGTGGTTTGTGTAGTGTATTGGACAGGTGGTTTTAGAGTAGGAAGTAAGGTGCTTTTAAACATTTTCACCTTTCTGCTGTGGGTTATATTGAACATTTTAAGCTGTTATTTGTTTTGTTTTGTTTTTTTGTTTGAGACAGAGCCTCAAGCTGTCACCCTGGATAGAGTGCCATGGCATCACAGCTTATAGCAACCTCCAATTCCTGGGCTCCAGCAAGTCTCTTGCCTCTGCCTCCCAAGTAGCTGGGACTACAGGCGCCCGCCACAACGCTCGGCCATTTTTTGGTTGCAGCCGTCATTGTTTGGTGGGCCCCGGCTGGATTCGAACCCACCAGCTCAGGTGTACATGGCTGGCGCCTTAGCTCATCGAGCCACAGGCACCGAGCCTAAGCTGTTATTTGTATAATAGGCTATTTAATGATTATTAGAATCACTTTTATTCTGAAGAAATTCTTTTTGGTATCACCAGCATTGATTGCAGTCCTTGAAAAACAAGAAATGATTGGTTTGTTTTTTCCTTTGTGAAATGATAGTAAATACTTATTTTAAGAAAAGGAAAACAGATTCTGTTGTTTAAGAGCTATTTGACAACTTAAATATATAATATATTGTTTAATATTTACAACTTTATGGCACAGGTATTATCAGCATTTTAGCTAGGAGAAATTTGAGCCTCAGAGAGGTCAGATAAATTACTCAAGTCACTCATAGGTAAGGAGGGATGGTGCCTGGTTTCCTGCCTCCGGTCAGAGCCTATTCATCACCTCATGTAACCATTTTCCCACTGTCTCAGTTCACATGGCTGTTGTAATGAGCAGAGGTGGTAACAGTGGTAAACTCTTTATAATTATACACAGTTCTTTAGAAATAACTTCATACTGAAAATGGCAACTTCAGTATCATAACTCATGACAGTTGGGAAAACTTAGTTTTCTAGTATAGAGAGGGTCCCAGGTTTATTTTGTATCTCTAATAGCAGAATGCACCATGTATCCTAATTTTTAGAACGCTTAATTTTAAGCAAATGGCTGTGGTTGAGTGCCTCTCCTTTTTACCTTCTGCAATTGTAAAAGGCTTAGCAAGGCTTATGATCAAAAGGTTCAAAGGTCTCTATTAGATCATCTGAAAATGGGTCTGTGGTATCATAAAAGAAAACAAATGCCATGAGCTCAAGACGTAGAGCTAGAAGAAGAGTTTTTGTTTTTTTTTTATTTGCTGCTTCTTGACCATTTCTAAACTTTATTGCAAATTCATTTTAGTTTTACACTGCCATTCTTTTATTGGAATTTACCTTTGAATTCTTCTGGTGCTTAATTTATTTCTGAAGTGCTTTTCAAACACTCCCTAGCTTTCTATCCATTGTCACTCCTTCCTTCCTTTTTGCCTTTCTTTCTTTTATCTCCTTTTGGCTGGAGAGATTGGTGGATAAAATGGTTACATATCTCTTCTTTTATTTTTGGCATATACATGAATTTCTACTTATCTTTTTTTTTTTTGAGACAGAGCCTCAAGCTGTCACCCTGGATAGAGTGCCGTGGCATCACAGCTCACAGCAACCTCCAATTCCTGGGCTCAAGTGAGTCTCCTGCCTCTGCCTCCCAAGTAGCTGGGACTACAGGCGCC
>CAUYRH010099983.1:0-13351 GCA_963574655.1 Perodicticus potto | reverse complement strand
AAAAAAAAAAAAAAAAGATTTTGAATTGTGTAATTATGCAACTAATTATTTTTCCCCCAAGTTTCTATACAAAGCATTGATAATATGCACCTAATTAAATTATAGGATATTGCTCATTTTTTTGTTATTTCTAGACCTTCTTTTATACCTTGCCATGCTTATAGTTTCAGTAGCTTTCCAAGAAGACATTTTAGTTTTGGTACAATTTGTAAAATATACATAAAATTATTTTAACTTTATAATGTATGTCTGAACTTCATCTTGATATCATCTGGCTCACTCAATAGATGTCACAGGTATAAAGCTATTTTGAAATTTGCCACTTTTCCCTGGGTGGCCCCTTTTAGTTTGATCCACAACATTTGGAAAGAAATGATAACTTTATAGAACTAACACCAATATCCTAATATCCATGTCCCAAATATAATTAATGGCACTAGGATGTAAGTAATGTTAAGATGGCTTTGTCATGTTTTATGCATTTACTTTTTATTTGAACTACAGCTAAGCTCTGATGTAACTGCACTTGAGTGGCATTTGTCTTAAGTCTGCCCAGTTATTGACCAAATCACTCCTAGGTGTTTTTGTGTTCTAATCTAAGAAATCCTCTAATTTGGGGGTTATTTTACTTAACAAGACATACCATTTCAGTTTAAGTTGCCTTATTCTTTATATTATTATTCTTGTCCAGTCTAAGTTGTATCATGTCTGAATTCTAACACTGAATCTGTGATGTAAAAATGTATGATGTGCTATAAATTTTATTCATAATAAGCTTAAGTTATAGCCTATTGTAATCTCTGTAAAACATTCCTTGTAAATTTGCCTAATTTATTTTTTCATTTATGTATAGTTTCTTAATGTAAATTTTAACATTTGTTGCAGCCTGTTCTGTAAACATTCCCATATTCTTAACACTTATTCGCATGAAACAAACTTGGGTTTGGTTTGGTTTGGTTTGGTTTGGTTTGTTCGTATTGTGTGGCCATTAAGCCAGCTTCAGGATCTCTGCCCTCTTTTCTGTAGTTTAACTTTTTCTAATTTTGTTCATATTCTAAATAAATACTAGAATCATGCCTTTTATTTTCTACTTTCTAAATAAATTCTCAGAAGTTGTTTACTATGTGTATCTTTTTATTTATTTTATATACTGCATGCCCACATTTCCACTCGGACTAAATGTTTAAGGTTCTGGTTTTAACTGAATTAACTACAATAGAATGTAAACTCAATGAGAGCAAGGACTTTGTAAAGTCCTGTTCATTTTTGTATCTCCAGGACCTGGCACAGCAAAGTCATTGAATAAATCAGTACTTGTTGAATTAAATAATTGCAAGGAAAGTGTTCTCTATCTAGGTCTTCCTGTAGAAAGGTAGATGTAACTATAGTTTTTCCCCACCTCCCTCTACCACTAGAAAGCACAAGTTTTAGTCTGAGAGATTCAGACTTTCATGAAATTTAAGATTTAGCTTTATTGACATGTGAAAAGTTTTTCCTTGAAATGAGACCATGATATCCTACATCAGAAATAAATATCTGCAACAGAGTTGTTCTTACAAAGTTGTAGATGGGCTCTTCAGGAGGATGCTAGAACACATAAGCACTCTGGTAGGTTAGGTTTGGAAAGGTTATTTCATACACATGTTCTCTAAACCAAAATTGCATTTTATTTTTTAATAAGTAGTGCCTATTAAAAAAAAAAAGAAAGCTTTGATTTTTCTTAATATGTGAAGGGCTAAGTTGGAAATTCGACCACTGTGTTTTCCAATTATATGATTGTCTTGACTCCAGGCATGTAGGAATGGTTCAAAACGTGAATGTGACTACCATGCTGATACGTGAAGTATATGTTCTGTTTAAAACAATCCAAGAAGCAGTAACTGGGGTAAAGATGGGAGGTGTTGACGAAGGGAAAAACTGATGCGGTGTGGAAATACGGGTACTAGATTCAAGATGTAGATTACCTATCCAAATACAGAAGTATTGCTATTGCAAGCACTTAGATGTAAGCTACTAAAGAGCAGGAATTCAAGAATACAAGCTTAAATCTAAATATTTCATTTGATACAAACATTCTAAGTGGGGAAGAAAGAGTTTGTATTGGATTCCATAGATAGCACAAGATGTCTCTATTAGACATAGTCCTCAAGTACAGTGTGTATTGAGCAAACATTGTGAATGGTTCTACATCTAAAATGTATGCTGAAATCTGTATAAATTCCTAATTTAAGATAGTCCCAGGCTTGTGGGTTGAAGGGGGTAGGCCTGGGTTTTGGGGTTTCCCAAAAACAAACTTGGGAAACCTGACTTACCCATGGGATTTTCTATTCTTTTTTATAAAATATTTGTACTTTTTAATGTTATTTTTTTCAGAGGCTAAAAAGTATGGTTGACTGGATGTGTAATTAAGTGTTCTTTCTCAGACTGGGCTTTTTTTTTTTTTTTTGTAGAGACAGTCTCACTTTATCACCCTGGTAGAGTGCCGTGGCGTCACATAGCTCACAGCAACCTCCAACTCCTGGGCTTAGGCGATTCTCTTGCCTCAGCCTCCTGAGTAGCTGGGACTACAGCACCTGCCACAACGCCTGTCTATTTTTCTGTTTTGCAGTTTGGCCGAGGCCAGGTTTGGACCCGCCACCTTCAGTATATGGGGCCGGTGCCCTACTCGATGAACCACAGGCACCACCCAGCCTGGGCTTTTTTAAAGGTAACATTTAGAGTTTCTGGAAACCATAACAAGATTGCCAAAACCAGGAAGATACATTCTTTTGCAGTGAAGATCCCATTTTGTTCATCTCTTCTCTAGCAAGAACTTGGAGTCCAACTACCCCAGATTTCTTTTTTTCTTTTTTTTTTTTTTTATGAGAGTCTCACTTTGTCACCCTAGGTGGAGTGCCTTTGGTGTCACAGCTCACAGCAACCTCCGACTCTTGTGCTCAAGCGATCCTCTTGTTTCAGCCTTCCCAGGAGCTGGGACTATAGATGCGGCCACAATGCCCAGCTATTTTTAGAGATGGTCTCGCTCTTGCTCAGGCTGTTCTTGAACACTTTTTTTTTTTGCAGTTTTTGGCAGGGCTGGGTTTGAACCCACCACCTCCAGCATATGGGGCCGGCGCCCTACCCCTTTGAGCCACAGGCGCCGCCCTGTTCTTGAACTCTTGAGCTCAAGCAATCGAACCACCACAGCCTCCCAGAGGGCTAGAATTATAGGCATGAGCCATTGCAGTGGCCTACCCCAACTTAATTAGAAAAAAAAATAGCACTGGAAGAATTAAAGCAGCTAAAATCTAGAGATGATTTTTAATATGTGAGAGGAATATGTAGTGTCTGTAGGTTGTGCAACTGCAGCATTTTACATAGTGGACTTAAGCATCAATGGATTTTGGTATTCTTGGGGGATACTGAAACCAATCCTCTATGGATACTGAAGAACAACTGTATATGTTATGTAGAGGAGTTTTTCTTTGGTGTCACATAGTATGATTTGAATAAGATACTCTGATTCCTTGTGTTTTCAGATTTTCTAAAACATTTTTAGGTTTTGAGGACAACTGTTCATTCAAAAAATGATCTCAGTAAATTTGTAACTACTCTTACCGATTTTAATTTTGGTTCTAGACCTGTTTATAATCTACTTTATTGAAGTGTGGTTTAAATGCAATAATACTTTAATTATACATTAAATAAGTTTGATAAATTTATACACCCATATAACTCTCGGACATTTCCATCATTCCAAAAAGTTCCCTTGATCATCCCATGAGTCTTCTCCCATTCCCATCCCCAGGCAACCCTGATTTGCTCCCTGTCACCACACTAGATTAACTTTGTGTTTTTCTAAAATTTCCCTAGGAATTGAACCAGTCTCCCTGGTCTACGCTGTCTACAGCTCTTTCTGTTCCTATGTACTTGGGTCTGCTTTCTCTGGGCATGATGTTTTTGAGGTTAATCCATGTTGTATCAGTAGTGTTCTTTTTACTGCTGAGCAATGTTCCATTGGATGGATATACCATAATTTATTTTTCTATTCACTTGTACATTTACATACAAGTTTTGGGGTGGACATGTTTTATTCTTTGGGATAAACAGTGAGTTGCTGGATTGAATAGTAACTCCATGACTATGAGAAACTAGAAAACGGGCTGGGTGTGGTGGCTCACACCTGTAATCCTAGCACTCCGGGAGCCTGAGGCGGGTGAATTGCTTGAACTCAGAGTTCAAGACCAGCCCGAGCAAAAATCAAAACCCCATCTCTACTAAAAGTAGTAAAAACTGAGGCAAGAGGATCGCTGGAGTCCAAGTTGGAGGTTGCTGTGAGCTGTAACCCTATGGCACTCTATCCAGGGCAACAGCTTGAGTGTCTTAAAAAAAAAAAAAAGAAAAGAAACTGGAAAACAGTTTCATCTTATTTACATTCCCACCAGTAATATGAGAGTTCCACTTGCACTGTATCCATGTCAACAATTGATATTGTCAGTTTTTTTTTTTTTTTTTTGACCAGTGCTGGGTTTGAACCCACCACCTCTGGTATATGGGGCCAGCACCCTACTCCTTGAGCCACAGGTGCTGCCCAATATTGTCAGTTTTTTTAATTTTAGCTATTATGTACGTGTAGTAATACCCATTTGTGATTTTAATTTGCATTTCCTTGATTTTTTGCCTTTATTTATTTTTTCTTTTTGAGGCAGGATATCACTCTCACCCAAGCAAGAGTGCAGTGATGCGATCATAGCTCGCTGCAGCCTTGAACTCAAGCAATCCTCTCACGTCAGCCTCCCAAAGTGCTGGGATAATAGACATGGGCCACCTGAACCTGGCTCCTTTGCCCATTTTTAATCGAGTTGTCTTATTACTGAGTTGAAAGAGTTCTTTATGTTACATATTCTAGTTTGAAATCCTTTGTTGGATACATGTTTGAATATTTTCTCCAAGTGTGTAGCTTATCTTTTTTATTTTCCTAATGTTATTTTGAGGAACAGAGCTTTGAAGTATTTTGTTAAAGTCCAGTTTCTCATAGTTTTCTTTATGGTCTATACATTTTGCATCCTAAGAAATCCCTGCCAACCCTAGATCATGAATATATTCTCCTCTTTTATTCTAGGTGATTTGTAGTTTTAATCTTTATATTTAGGTCTATGATCCAGTCTATCTGTGTGTGGTATGAAATAAGGGTTCAGGGTTTTGGAGGGTTTTGCATATGGATATACACTGTTGTTTGAGCGTGATTTGTTGAAAAAACTATCCTTTCTCCTTTGTGGTGGTGGTATTATGCCTGAAGTGAGTGGAATAGAGAAACACCAGCATACTGAGTCCAAATTAAGCAGGGTCCTTTATTGGTCGGTGGTCAAGAGCAGGCTTATGCCTTAAATTCTCTCCACACCAAGAAGCAGAGGTAGAAACTTTTTATAAGGTGTCTTTGGTAGGGGCGGGGGAGTCCTAAAGGCAAGCCGAATTTCATAAAAGCCAACACCTGTAAGGTTAGAGGGCAAGGGGAGTGCTTACAAGGGAGAGCCGTGGTTTCACAGGATTTTGCAGTTTTTGTTAAACTCTGCAGCTTTCAGCTGAGCTTAAAGGGGGAGTGTTGAAGCCCTTAGCAAAATGGAGTAAGTCTGGATCTATGTACAAAATGGAGTGAGGGCATTACAGTGTGAATCCCAGGCTTGGAAGGAGACGGGGATTACGAAGGAAGAAACTTAACAGGTATGATGGATAAATTCATTTTCTTCATTGTGATGGTTTCGCATGTGCACATATGTCAGAACTCATCACATTGTTTTAAATATATGCAATGTGTTGTACCTACACTTCAGTAAAGCTTGTTTTATGTATTTATTTATTTATTTAGACAGAGTTTCACTCTGTCGCCCTTAGTAGAGTACTGTGCATCATAGCTGAAGGCAACTTCAAACTCTTGGGCTTAAGGGATCCTCTTGTCTCAGTTTTTTTTTATTTTTAGTAGAGATGGAGTCTCACTGTTGCTCTGGCTGGTGTCGAACTCGTGAGCTGGAGTGATCCACCCACCTGGGCCTCCCAGGGTGCTAGGATTACAGGTGTGAGCCACTACGACTGACCAGTAAACCTTGTTTTTTTTTTTTTTTTGTTTGTTTGTTTGTTTGTTTGTTTTTGAGACAGTCTTAACTTTATCGCCCTCAGTAGAGTGCCACAGCTCACAGCAACCTCCAATTCCCGGGCTTAGGTGATTCTCTTGCCTCAGCCTCCCAAGTACCTGGGACTACAGGCACCTGCCACAACGCCCAGCTATTTTTTTGTTTTGCAGTTTGGCCGGGGCCAGTTTCAAACCCGCCACTCTTGGTATATGGGGCCAGCACCCTACCCACTGAGCCACAGGTGCTGCCCTAAAGCTTGTTTTAAAAGACAGAATATGCTTTGCACGGTGACTCACACCTGTAATCCTAGTACTTTGGGATGCCAAAGTGGCAGGATGACCAGCCTGAGCAGCACCATTTCTACTAAAAATAGAAAAACTAGCCGGGCGTTGTGGCAGGCTTATGTAGTCCCAGCTACTTGGGAGTCTGAGACAAGAGGATCGCTTGAGCCCAGGAGTGTGAAGTTGCTGTGAACTATGACACCAAGGCACTCTACCCAGGTAGCAAAGTGAGACTCTGTCTCAAAAAAAATTAAAAAGGTACAAAATAACTCTAGGTCAACACATCAGTTTTCTCTTAGGATCATGATTATGAAATTGATGATTTGACCAATTCTGGACAAGCAAAACTAAATTATTGACATTCTGTTTTTTCTTGGTCCCATTTCCATGTTACTTTAATCTGAAATCTTCTCAGTATTGTGAAAAGAGGAAGGCTATCTTGAATCTTTTTTTTCTTTCTTTCTTTTCTTTTTTTAGAGACTGGGTCTTGCTGTGTTGCACAGGCTGGCCTTGAATTCCGGGCTCAAGCTCCTGCCTCAGCCTCTGGAGAGCAGTAGATACAGGGTTTGGTGGCCACCGAGGAACAGAAACAGCAAATGTGAGGATTAAATGAAAAAATGAAATTTTGGACAGATTCATAAATGCTTTTGCTCAAGTGACCGAAAATCTCACTCAAACCAATTTAAGTGCTGGGAGGCCCTCCTCGGACTCTGTAGGAAGAGCTAAGCACTGGGACAGCCAGCCCCTGTTTACATACACATGTGACTGTGTTAGGTCTGAGCAAGCGCAATGGCAAAGCTTTCTCTGGTGCCCTCAGGGAAGGGCTGCCCTTCTTGCAACATACTTTGTGCACAGCCCAGGCCTTGCAGTCTCTGGAGAAAGTCACAGCCAAGGCCTCAGCACCTTCCCTCCCACACTCACGCTTTTCCTGGCCCCTGCACCTTCATTCCGAGGCCACCTTATCTGAGGCCCTCAGGAGTGAGGAAGCTTGACAACACTGTGTCCATCAGCTCAGTAATTCTCTACTCCTAGCCCTTCCCCTCACAACTGGCATTGGCAGATTGAGGATAGCATTTTGAATACCTGGAAAATAACGGCTGAGCATTTCTGTGGTGCCTGCAGGTACTTGGGGCCTCTGTGACAACACAAGATGCTCCCTGAGACCCAAGAAAGAGGGCAGTCGAGGTCTGTTCCTGAGAGCCGAGCCGTTGGTAATCCTGTTCCTGGTGTTTGAGAGGGAGAGAGAGCTGACATATGTCGGAGTCACTGAAACTGTCAGGGTCCAAGAAACTTCCACAGTCATGCATTGGGGCACCTTCAACACTGCTCTGACTGCACTGGTCCACTCCATCCGTGATGAGTACCCCATTCCCTGGGGGGAATGGAACCGGGGAGTGAGCGCTTTCTTTCCCCCTTGGTTTCAGCCTCTCAAATATACCATGGCACTACGTGATTAGAGACTTAGGTCTTGCACTTGAGCTTTGTTGCTTTATCTATGACTCTGATACCTGTCAACTCAGCTCGCTCTCCCTGTCAAACACAAAGAGCGCATAGTGCCATATGCCGGAGGTGGCTGGTTCAAACCCAGCCCCGGCTAAAACCTGCAAAAAAAAAAAAAAAAAAACAGCCTCATTTGATAAAGGTTCATTCCCTCAAGCCCTCCTGTCCTTCCCCATTTTTCTTTCCTTCATTGCAGGAGGCTGCTGAGTGAGGGCAGCTGGCAGATATGGTGGTGGTCGGCAGGAGTGGGAGGCTTCATCTGTCTGCTCCTCTTCCCTGCTGGCTCTTGCTGACTCCCTTTGGCACGTGGTCCCATGTTGGGTGGCCTCTTAACACCAGCCTCCAGTCTCGGTGCATTGCTGCTGAGTTGACTGCAGCTGGGCACTCACGGATGCACTGGCTTCTCTCCCGTGGCTCTGGGTGGAGCCCGGACTCCTCCCGAAACTCCTGGCAGCAAGCTCTGCCAGATCCCAGCTTGGACCAGTCCCTGCAGAAGCCCTGTTGAGTTCCCCCACACTCCAAAGCTACTCCTGGCATTTATGTGAACTCTTTAATCTTCAGCTACCTTATTATCTTCTACTGACAATACGAAGGAAGAAAATAAGGAGCGGAAGCTGCGTGCAGAGACCCTCGACACACACCGGATACTGAACTTGCCAGCACCTCGATCTTTGACTTCCAGCTTCCAGAACTGTGAGAAAATCAATCTCTGTTATTTAAACCACCCAGTTCTGCAGTAATTTGTTACAACATACTAAGTCACTGGGCCTCTGGGAACCCAAGCCGATGGTCAGGGACGCATTCCCAGCTCCTAGCAGTGTAGTGCCAGCATCACTGCCACCTCTAGATCTCCCAGGAGGCAGCAGTGACATTCCCGTCCTGCCCTCGTCCTCCAAAACCAGGTTCCAGTTTGCCTCCTGCATTCCCATGGTCCTCATCCCTGCTTTTCTCTGGCTACTTAAGCCATTCCCTTGGCTCCGGCGCCCGGTTACAGCTCAGGGGAGTTCCTCAGGAGACTTCATTTCTTCACCGACAATCTCCACTTCTAGGAGCCATAGGTGTAGACTGCATATTATGGGGGGTGAGGGGCAGGAAGTACTGGAGCGTCCGCCCTCAAAACAGAGGTTAAGTTTCCCCCACTCTGTCCCTCATCCTGGGGGACAAAGACCCTGTAATGAAGAACCAAGACCTCCTGTGGAGACCCATCTGGCTCTGAGGAAAGTCCAGATCCGGGGCCCTAGTTGCTGCAGAGGCCTTCCCTCCTACTGCCCTGATCCTGTAATCTTCTCTGACTGATGAAAAAGATCCCGCCCTGGGAGTCCACCCCAGCGTGGGGTGTCATCCCAGCAACCAATCAGTGAGCCCACGGTTTGGAGAGAGGGCTTTTCAAAGCAACAGAACCAGTATAAACTTCTGTGAAAAGGACATGGATTTTGGAGTCAGCTTGATTTAGGGTGTCAGTCAGCTTGACGAACAAGCTTGATTTTTTTGGCTGCGAGCCTTATTAGGGGATCTTAAATCATATCATCTCTTTAAACTGCATCTTTTTTTTTTTTTTTTGAAACAGAGTCTCACTATGTTGCCCTGTGTAGAGGGCTATGAAGCCACAGCTCACAGCAATTAAAACTCTTGGGCATAAGTGATTGTTTTGCCTCAGTCTCCCAAGTAGTTGGGACTACAGGTGCCTGCCACACTGCTCGGCTATTTTTTTTTTTTTTGTAGTTGTCATTGTTGTTTAGCAGGTCTGGGCTGGGTTCGAACCCACCAGCCATGGTGTATGTGGCTGGCACCCTAACCACTGAGCTATGGATGCCGAGCCAGTTATCTCATTTGTTAAATAGAGCTGTGATGAAAATATTCATTTGTTTAGGGAAACCCCTGATTTGAGTTTTTGTAAACAGTTACCTCATTTGTTCTCTTTCTGAAAGCTAGTCTTGCTAACAAATCTGAACTACAGCTCTCTTGCTGAACTTTGGGGTGAGGTGGGGTGGGGGAGTGGTGAAGGGTGGCTGCCTTTTAAAAGTGTTGTTTATTCCATATGCATCTACCCCAAACAAGAGTCTAATTTATACTTTTTTTGTTTTACACCCTCTCATAAAGGAGACTAACCACAATCTCTCCACCTAGGCACATCTTTAGGTAGGCAAATAAATGATGCATCAGTGAGCTACTATTCTCAGACTAAATGTTGATGCCTTTAACAGTTGGCAATGGTTTTTTTTTTTTTTTTTAGTGTATGAATCAGGGAATAAATGAAAGGTTTAGAGTGATTTACCAGGCTTGTGGGCATTCTCAGCTCTCCTGGGGTTGCTCACTCCCCAGCTCCCTTCAGGCTGGTTTGGAGAGCCAGAATCCAACCTACTGAGTCCAGCATCTCAGCGTCTGCAGGAATCTCCCTGCAGAGACAGCTACTTCCTGGGAGTAATTTTTCAGCTGTTCTGCAGACACTTGGTCATGCCACTTTGGTATGTTATGCCTGCAGTGGGACCATCTGCTAGGCAGACCCATGTCCTGTGTCCCTGCCTTGTTTTGCTATTATGAAACCTAAGAAAGGGGAGCCTTGTGGGGAGGGAGGCAAACACCGTGAGGCCACATGTCCCAGCTGTGTGCCATGGGGGAAGGAAGAGACAAAATCCCACTGCAGCCAGTGAAACAGTAGTGTATTTGGAATCCCAAAGACTGACATTTAAGTTCTGCCTTTTTACTGGCTATGTAAATTTGGGCAGCTCATTTACCTTCAGAAGCCCTGTTGCTTCACATGTGATACACACATGGTAACAAAATCATCTCAGGGTGGGTGTGAAGATTAAATGGAACAGTGGATGCAACTTAGCTGAAGAATCACAAACTGATTGTGGTTAAGACTCTGGCTTTGAGTCAGACACATTGGGTGTGTCCAACTGTATTAACGTCCATCAGTCTCCAGGACCCTTTCCCGGAGTGAGGCTTGGTCAGGTGAGGTAGCAAACGTGAACAGAAGATTTGGGGATTGACTGTTACTTCAGCAAAATCCAGCCTGGCCTCATGTCAACTCCTGGGTACTGTTTCTTTATGGTATTTAATAGAAAAACAACAAAACAAAATATCACAAAGGAGACACGTACATAAATACTACCCAACACCAAAGACACTGTCTTAGGGGAATCCCCAAGCAGAGCCTCAACTGAGGGCTATTTGCTGCTGCTCTTGGGAACGGGCCGATAGACGCCCACGACCACGGCGTGGTCTCTCTCGTAGGGCTCCAGGGTCAGCTGCTCTTGAGGCTTTAGATTCTCCTGCTGCAACTTCCTCACCTCAGAAGCAAACACAGCCTCCGCGGACGCGGTGGAGTCGATGCAGTTGGCCTTGATGGAGATGAGAAAGTGGCCCCCGTTGCGCAGGAAGGTGTGGGCGTTCAGAGCCACGATGCGGGACTGGTCGGGCTGGGCCACGTCGGCGAAGATCACGTCCACCATCCCGATGAGCATGCGGTACTTGAGCGGGTGCCGGGCGTCCTCCAGGACTGGGATGATGTTGGTGCGCTTCTTAGCCACGTTGACCAGATCGCGGCCAGCGCGGTGGGAGAACTCGACTGCGTACACCAGGCCGTCCGGCCCGATGATGTCGGAGACGTGGGAGACCGTGGTCCCCGACGCGGCGCCCAGGTACAGCACCTTGGACTTGGGCTTAATGTGGATCTGGTCGACCCCGCCCAGGATGGCCGCGGCCAGTTTGGACCTGAACGGGTTCCACGTGCGGTACTCCTGCTTCACTCCGCCCTCGGTCACCGTGACGCGCCTCTCGCCGTACACGGAGAGCCCGGGCACCATGTTCAGCGTGACCAGCGCGTCCTCGGCCCCGCGGTAGATGAAGACGCCCTCGTGCCGGTGCGGCTCCACCGACACGTTGATGACGCCCTTTCTGCGGCGGCTCTTGCTCTTGACCCCGCCGCCCCGCCGCTGCCCGCCGCCGCCACCGCGGTCCCTGCCGTCCCCGCCGCCGCGCCCCCGGCCCCCCCGGCCGCCCCCGCCGAAGCTGCGCGCCCGCGCCCCGAAGCCGCTCTTGCCCCCGGGGCCGCCGCCGTCGCCGCCGCCCTTGGCCCCGCCGCCGCGCCCCGCGCCCCAGGCGCCCCAGCCGCCGCCCCCGCGCGAGCTCGCCGCCGACTTCATGGCGCGCCCCGGGCGCCCGGGGGCTGGGGGCGCTGGCGGGGGTTACCGGTGGCTCGGGGTGGTTGTCAGGGTCACCGGTGGATCTGAGCGGCGGCCAGGGGCCGCGGCGGCTCTTGGTGGCGTCTTCGCGGGGGATGAAGGTTGGCGCAGTGGGTGCCCGCGCAGTTCGCGGCGCCGGGCGGCAGGCGGGACAGGCTCTACCGCAGTCCCCGCGTCCCCCGCCGTCCTCTGACGCGGCGACGGGCGTGATTGCGTCACACCCGCTCAGGCGACCCCGCAGCCCCGGAAGCCCCGCTTTCCTGCCCGCGCAGACTCAGCCTCCTCCCCTGTAACCCTTTCTCCTCATTTCCCACTGTCTTGGGGAGTCTGGGCATGTCCCCTGGGCCATGAGGACCGGAGTCTCCGCTACAGGCGAAGACTGTCGCTTCATCCTCACTAGCACTTGCTTGCTGTGTGGTCTCGGGAAGCTTCCTCGACTCTCTGCGAATCTTGTCTGTGTTTGGGCAAGCTGCTTAATTGGTGTCATCATCCAGTCTGTAAAACACAACATACCTCAAAGGTTTGTTTCGAAGTGCTGCATATACGCACCCCGAGCATGGTGCATGCTAAGTGCTTTATAAGCATTGGGGTGTGTGCGTGTGTTGAGACAGAGTCTCAGTGGCCTAAGCTGGAGCGCAGTAGGGTCATCATAGCTCCCTGCAACCTCAAGCACCTGGATTCAAGCCAACCTCCTACCTATGCCTCCCGAGTAGCTGGTACTATAGGTGTACATCACCCTGCCCGGCTAATTTTTCTATTTTTACTAGAGACAGAGTATGTTTTTAATAGAGAAGAGTCTCATTCTTGCTCAGGCTGATCTCGAACTCCTGAGCTCAAACGATCCTCCTGTCTCAGCCTCCCATAGCACCAGGGTAACAGGTGTGAACAACCGTGCTGACTAGCATTAGCTTTTTCGTTTGGATTTCTACATATTTCTTTTGGTCAATCTTGTTAAAGAGGTCTAGTTTACATACAATGAAATGCAGCAGTTTTTTTCTTGGTTTCTTTTAAATATATGTATGGCTGTTACAGCTGTTGAGGAGAGTGGCACTCATCCTCTTTAAAAAGTTTGTTGACGGGCTCAGCGCCTGTGGCTCAACGGGCTAAGGCACCAGCCACGTACACCTGAACTGGCGGGTTCGAATCCAGCCCGGGCCCGCCAAACAACAATGACGGCTGCAACCAAAAAATGGCCGGGCGTTGTGGCGGGCGCCTGTAGTCCCAGCTACTTGGAAGGCGGAGACAGGAGACTTACTTGAGCCCAGGAATTGGAGGT